>JAUUDW010053366.1:0-16610 GCA_032361385.1 Panulirus guttatus
TTCTCTGGAGGTCCTTTGGTGTGATTTTGTATGTTTACTGATGAAACTCTGAAAAGTTGGTAATGAAGACCATTTATTTCGTTCGTGACGATCTAACCCGCCACTTGTAATGACGATATGAGAAATCATGAGAAGGATCTGTGAATGTGTAAGATAATTGAAAAAAAATTAATGAAGACGTTCTGAATAAGTGATATGACGATATGAGATCCTTACAGTAACACCATATGAAGTCAGTCATCAGAGTCTTTAAAGTCGGTTAAAACAACTGAAGTTATTGAAATTGTCGAGGAGGTTCTCTAGAGGTTATTATGGATGTTTACTGAAAAGTAAGTAAAACGATCATTTATTACAATCTAAGACAGTTTTAATGGAGACAACATATGAAGATAGTCACTACGGTCTTTCAAGGTGGTTAGAACATTCTCTAGAGGTAATTTGATATGATTTTTACATATTTTCTGATGAAGCTCAGAGAAGTTATTTCGATCTTACACACTTGCGATGGAGACAACATGTGAAGTTAGTCATTACAGCCTGTTATGTTGGTTAAAACGACTTTATTTGTCGGAATAAGGTTCTATAGAGGTTATTTTTTGTGATTATGAACGTGTACTATTGAAGCTATAAGAAGTTTTTAAAAGCGATCATTCATGTCGGTTATTTCGATCTAACAAACTTTTAATAGAGACAACATATGGTTAGTCATTACAATCTGTTAAGTTGGTTATAGCGACTAAAGTTCTTGTATTTGTCAAGAAGATTATATGAGGCCATTTGGAATGATTTTGGATTTTCACTGGACACTCTGAAAAATAAGAAAAATAACAACTTTAGAAGATCTGAAAAGTTGAATATGATTATCTAAAACCTTTTGAGACACAACAGTCTTTTAAGTTGGTTATATCGACGAAAATTGTTGGAATAATCGAGAGAGTTCTCTAGAGGTCATTCGGAGGGATTTTGGATGTTAACTGATAAAGCTCCTTTATAATGTTTATTACGATGTAACACACTTGTAATGGGGACAACATATGAAGTTAGTCATTAAAGTGTGTATAGTTAATCATAGCGACTGAAGTTGTTGAAATAGTTGAGAAGGTTTTCTAGTGTGATTTTGGATATTTACTGATGAAGCTTTTAAAAGTTAGTAAGAACGATCATCTATGTTGCTCACTACAATCTAACACATATGAAGTAAGTCATTACAGTCTGTTAAGTTGTTTGTAACGATAAATGTTGGAATAGTCAATAAGCTTCAATAGAGGCTATTTTTGTGTGATTTTGAAGCTCATAGAAGTTATTAAAAGCGATAATTTGCTTCGGTTATTTTAATCTAACAAACTTTGCAATGGAGATAAATTTCAGTTGGTTATAATGACTAAAGTTGTTGGAATTGTCGAGAAGGTTATATGCGGTCAATTGGTGTGATTTTGGATGTTTACCAATGACACTGAGGAAAAAGTAAGAAGGAACATCTAATTTGGTTATAATGATTTAACACACTTGTAATAACGATATGAGAAATCTTTAAAAGTCTCGAAGCAGGTGTTAAGATTACTTGGAAAATTAATGAATTTTGTTTTAAAAAAAACTTGAGAGGATCTGAAAAGTTGAATATGACGGTCTGAAACCCTTTGAGAAACAATTATGAAACCAATCATTACACTGTTTTAAGTTGGTTATAACGACTACAACTGTTGAAATAGTTTACTAAGAAGTTAATAAAAAATGATCATTTATGTCGGTTATTTCGATATAAGAAACTTGTAATGGAGACAACATATGAATTTAGTCAATTACGGTCTGTGAAGTTGGTTCTATAGAGGTCATTTGGTGTGATTTTAGATATTTGCCGATGACGCTATGAGATATAAGTAAATACGATAAATTAAATCGGCTATGATGATGTAGTACACTTGTAATGACGTTTTGAGTAATCATGAAAAGGATCGAAGCGTATGTTTGATATTACTTGAAAAACTAATGAAAATGATCATAAGAAGAAAATTGAGAGGATCTAATAAGTAATGTTATAGAGACAGTCTTTTAAAGACTGAAGTTGTTCGAATAGTCGAGAAGGTTCTCTAAATGTAATTTGGTGGGATTTTGTAAGTTGTCTGATGAAACTTTGAAAAGTTAGTAACGACGATCATTTATTTCGATCAGGTTCTAACCCACTACTTGTAATGACGACTTAAGAAATCATGAAAAGGGCTGAAAAATTAATGAAAACGTTCTGAGGATCTGAAAAGATGATATGAAGAGTTGAAGTTAATCATTAGAGTCTTTTAAGTTAGTTATAACGATGATAATTGTTTTAATAGTCGATAAAGTTGTCTATAGGGCATTTAGTGTGATTTTGGATGTCAACTCTTAGAAGTTATTAAAACGATCATTTATGTTGTTTATAACGATCTAACACACTTGTTATGGAGACAACACATGAAGTTAGTCATTACTGTCTGTAAAGTTGCTTTTGACAAAAGTTGCTGGAATAGTCAATAAGCTTCTATAGAAGCTTATTTTGTATGACTATTTCAAAACAGTAATTTAATTTGGTTATAACAACTAAAAATGTTGGAATTGTCGAAAAGGTTATTGGTGTGATGTTAGAAGTTTACCGATGACACTCTGAGATATAAGTAAAAAGCGATCATTTAATTCGGTTATGACGATTTAACCCACTTTTCATTCCGATATCAAAAGAGTCGAAGCACAAGTTTAACATTATTCGACAAAATAATGAAAACTATCCTAAAAAGAACTTGAGAAGATCTGAAAAGTTGAATTTGACGATCTGAAACCCTTTGAGAGACAACATACGAAGTAAGTCATTAGAGTCTTTTAAGTTGGTTATTACAGCTAAAATTGTTACAATAGTCGAAAAAAGTTCTCTGAGGTCATTTGGTGTGATTTTGGATGCTTACCGATGACACTGAGAAATAAGTAAATACGATCATTTACATCGGTTATGACGATCTAACACACTTGTAATGACGATTTGAGAAATCATGAAAAGGATCGAAGCATATGTTCCATTTTACTAGAAATGTTAATGAAAATGATCATGAAAACATCTTGAGAGGATCTAAAAAGTTGAATATGACGATTTGAGACCCTTATAGAGACAACATTTAAAGTTAGAGTCTTTCGTGGTTATAAAGACTAAAATTGTTGGAATAGTCTACAGGTCATTTGCTGTGATTATGGATGTTTACTAATGAAGCTCTAAGACATTAGTAAAGATGTCGGTTATAATGACAACATATGAAGATAGTCATTACACTCTATTAAACTAGTTATAACGAATAAAGATCTTGAAATAGTCAAAAAGATTTTATTGAGGTCATTTTGTGTGATTTTGTATTTTTACTAATGAAACTCTGAAAAGTTAGTAACGACGATCATTTATTTCCGTCGTGACTATCTAACCTAATGAGGATCTGAGAAATCATGAAAAATTAATGAAAACGTTATGATAAACAACTTGAGAGGATCTGGAAAAGTGATATTACAGTAACATCTTTTAAGTCGGTTAAAACGACTGAAATTGTTGAAATTATCGAAAAGGTTCTCTAGATATCATCTAGTGTGATTTTGGATGTTTACTGAGATTCTATTACAATCTTAGACAATTGTAATGGAGACAACATATGATGTCTGTCAAAACAGGTGGTATAATGACTTAAATTGCTGGAATTGTCGAGAAGGTTCTTTAAAGGTAATTTGATGTGATTTTGGATGTTTTTTGATGAAACTCAGAGAAGTTAGTAAAAACGATCATTTATGTGGGTGATTACAATCTAACACACTTGTAATGGAGAAAGCTTATTAACTTAGTCATTACAGCCTGTTATGTTGGTTATGACGACTATATTTCTTGGAATATTCAATAAGGTTCCATAGTTATTTTTGTGTGATTATGAATATGTACTAATGAAGCTGTAAAAAGTTATTAAAAAAGATCATTTATGTCGGTTATTTCGATATAACAAACTTTTAATGGTGCTAACATATGGTGTTATTCATTACAGTCTGTTAAGTTGGTTAAAACGACTAAAGTTGATGGAATTGTCGAAAATATTCAATAAAGGTCATTTGGTGTGATTTTAGATGTTATGACGATTTGTAATGACGATTTGAAAAATCATGAAAAGGATCGACACGTATGTTTAATATAATTTGAAAAATTAATGAAAATGATCTTAAATTTATTGAGAGGATCTAAAAAGCGGGATATAACGATTTGAGATCCCTCATAAAGACAATATGTAAAGTTAGTTATTACAGTTTCTAAAGTAGTTATAAAGACTGAAGTTGTTTGAATAGTCGAGATGTCATATGGTGAGATTTTGTGTGTTTACTGATGAAACTGAGAAGTTAGTAACGATGATCATCTATTTCGGTCATGATCTGACGCACTACATCTAATGATGACTCGAGAAATCATGATAATTAATAACAACGTTCTGAAAAAAACTTGAGAGAATCAGAAAAGGTGATATGACGAGTTGAGACACAGGGACATCATATGAAGTTAGTCATTAGAGTGTTTCAAGTCGGTTATAACGACTAAAGTTGTTGGAATAGTTGAGAAGATTGGCATTTAGTGTGATTTTGGATGTCAATTATTAAAGCTCTCAGAAGTTAGTAAAACGATCTTTTATGTTGTTTATAACTATCTAACACACTTGTAATAGAGACAACATATGAAGTTAGTTTAAAGACTAACTTCTGTAAAGTTGGTTTTAACGACTAAAGTTGTTGGAATAGTTTAGAAGGTTCTCTAGAGGTCATTTGGTGTGATTTTGGATATAAACCGATTAAGCTCTGAGAAGTTAGTAAAAACGATCATATGTGTTGTTTATTACGAACTATCACACTTGTAATGGAGACAACATATGACGTTGGTCATTACAGTCTGTTGTTTATAACGAAAAAACTGTTTGGAATAGTCAGTAAGCTTCTATAGAGGTTGATTTTCTGCGACTATGGGTATATACCAATGAAGCTCTACGAAGTTAGGAAAAACGATGATTTGTGTCGGTTATTTCGATCAAACAAACTTTTTAACAGAGATAGAATATGCTTATTCAATACAGTAAATAAAGTTGGTTATTACGACTAAAGCTGTTGAAATTGTCGAAAAGGTTATAGGCAGTCAATTGGTGTGATTTTGGATGTTTACCAGTGACACTCTGAGATATAAGTAGAAACGATCATTTAATTCGGTTATGATATAACCCATTACATGTAATGACGATTTGAGAAATCACGAAAAGGGTCGAGGCATGTGTTTAACATTAATTGAAAAATAAATGAAAACTTTCTAAAAAAAAAAAACATTTAGAGAGGATCTGAAAAGGTGATATGACAATTTGAGACCCTTACATAATAATATAAATAATATAAAGTTAGTCCTTATAATCGTTTAAGTTGGTTATAACGACTAAAATCGTTGGAATAGTCGAGAAGGTTCTGTATAGGACACGTAGTGTGAATCTACATGTTTTCCATAGAAGTTGGAGACAGCTTATGAAGTTAGTCATTACAGTCTGATAAAATTGTTGGAATTGTAGAGGTAATTTGTTGTGATTTTTAGATGTTTTCTGATGAAGCTCAGAGAAGTTAGTAAAAAAGATTATCTATGTTGGTTATTACGATCTAAAACAACATATGAAGTTACTCATTATAGCCTCTTATGTTGGTTATAACGACTAAATTTGTTGGAATAGTCAACAAGGTTTTATAGAGGCTATTTTTGTGTAATTATGAATATGTACCAATGAAGCCCTGAGAAGTTATCAAAAACGATCATTTACGTCGGTTATTTCGATCTAACAAACTTTTAACGGAGACAACATATAGTGTTCTTGTTTTTTCAAGGTTAGATTCGACTATTCGGTGTGATTTTCGATCTTTATTGAAGAGCATCCGAAAACTAATAAAATCGATGATTTAAGTCGGTTGTGACGATCAACCACACTTGTAACGACAATTTGAAAAATTTTGAAAAGGGTCAAAGAATATGTTTAATATTACTTGAAAAATTAATAAGAACGATATTAAAAACAGCTTAAGAGGATCTGAAAAGTTGAATATGACTGTTTGAAACCCGTCGAGAGACTACATATGAAGTTAGTCATTTCAGTTTTTTATATGGACGAAAATATTTCGAATAGTCGAAAAAGTTCTCGAGATCATTTGGTGTGATTAAGTTAGTAAAAATGATCATTTTTGTTGTTTATTGCGATCTAACACACTTGTAATGGAGACAACATATGAAGTTAGTCATTACAGTCAGTTAAGTTGGTTTTAATGATCAAAGTTGTTGGAATTGTCGAGACCGTTATAAGCGGTCAATTGGTGTGATTTTGGATGTTTACCGGACACTCTGAGGGATAAGTAAAAACGATCATTTAATGCCGTTATGACGATTTAATCAACAGGTAATGCCGATTTGAAAAGAGTTAAAGCATGTGTTTAACAATTCTTGAAAAATTAATGAAAACTATCTTAAGGAAGAACTTGAGAGGATCTGAAATGTTGAATATGATTATCTGAAACCCTTTGAGAGACACCATATGAAGTTTGTCAATACAGTCTTTTAAGTTGGTTATAACAACTAAGATTGTTGCAGTAGTCGAATAAGATGTTGGAATTGTCGAGACGGTTATAAGCGGTCATTTGGTATGATTTTGGATGTTTACCAATGACACTCTGAAATATAAGAAAATACGATCTTTTAAATCGGTTTTGACGATCTAACATACTTGTAATGACGATTTGAAAAATCATGAAAAGGATCGAAGCATATGTTCAATACTATTTGAAGATCAATGAAAATGCTCATAAAATCATCTTGAGAGGATCTAAAAACTTCAGTATGACGGTTTGAGACCCTTTCAAGACTAAAATTGTTGAAACAGTCGAGAAGGTTGTGTAGAGGTAATTTGCTGTGATTTTGGATTTTCACTAATGAAGCTCTGAGACGTTTAGTAAAAACGTACATATATGTTGTCTATTACGATAACATTTGAAGTTAGTTATTATAGTTATTGCAATCTTTTAAAGTGGTTATAAAGACTAAAATTGTTCAAATAGTCGAGTAGGTTCTCTAGATGTCATTTAGTGTGATTTTGTATGCTTACCGATGAAGCTTTGAGAAGTTAGTAACGACAATAATTTATTTCGGTCATGATCTAACCCAGTACTTGTAATGATGACTTGAGAAATCATGAAAAGTGTTGAAGCATGTTTTTATTATTAATTAAAAATTAATAAAAACCTTCTGAAAAACAAATTGATAGGATCTGAAAAGGTGGTATGACGAACTGAGACAATTAATTCGGTTATGACGATTTAACACACTTGTAATGACGACTTGAGAAATCTTCAAAAGTCTCGAAGCATGTGTTTAACATTATTGAAATGTTAAAGTAAACTATCTTAAATATTAAATAAACTTGAGAGGATCTGAAAAGTTGAATATTTCGGTTTGAAACTCTTTGAGAGACAACATATGAAGTTAGTCATTAAAGTCTTTAAAGATGGTTATAACGACTAAAACTGTTGGAATAGTTTACTGATGAAGCTCTAAGAAGATAATAAAAACGATCATTTATGTCGGTTATTTCAATGTAAGAAACATGTAATGGACACAACGTTTGAAGTTAGTCATTAAGGTCTGTTAATTAGGTTATAGCGACTAAAGTTGATGGAATTGACGAAAAGATTCTATAGAGGTCATTTGGTGTGATTTTGGAGGTATACCGATGACACTATGAGATAAAGTAATTACGATCATTTAAATCGATTATGACTAACACACTTTTAATGACGATTTGAGAAATCATGAAAAGCGTATGTTTAATATTACTTGAGAAATTGATGAAAATAATCACAAAAAAATGATGGGATCTGAAAATAGAATATAACAATTTGAGACACCTTATAGAGACAACTTTTAAAGTTAGTTATTACAGTCTCTTAAAGTGGTTATAAAGGCTAAAATTGTTGGAATAGTTGAGAAGGTTCTCTAGATATCATTTTGTGAGATTTTTTATGTTTACTGATGAAACTCCGAGTAGTTAGTAACGACAATCATTTATTTCGGTCCTGATCTAACCCACTACTTGTAATGACGACTTGAGAAATCATGAAAAGGGTCGAAGCATGTTTTTGATATCAATTGAAAAATTAATAAAAATATTCTGAAAAACAACTTTAGAGGATCTGAAAAGGCGATATGACGAGTTGACACCCTTACAGAGACATTATATGAAGTTATTCATTAGAGTCTTTTAAGTCGGTTATAACGACTAAAATTGTTGGAATAGTCGAGAAGGTTGTCTATAGGTCATTTAGTGTTATTTTGAATGTCAACTGATTAAACTATTAGAAGTTAGTAAAACAATCATTTATGTTGTTTATAACGATCTAGCACACTTGTAATTGAGATAACATATGAAGTTAGTTATCACAGTCTTATAAGGTGGTTATAACAATTTAAATTATTAGAATTGTCGGGAAGGCTCTCTAGAGGTAATTTGAGATATTAGATGTTTTCTGATGAAACTCAGAGAAGTTAGTAGAGACGATCATTTATGTTGGTTATTACGATCTAACACATTCTTAATAGAGATAACATATGAAGTTAGTCATTATAGTCTGTAGAGTTGGTTATAACGTTTATAGTTGCTGGAATAGTTGAGATGTTCATTCTGGATATTTACTCATTAAGCTCTGAGAAGTTAGTGAAAACGATCATCTATGTTGCTTATTACGATCTAATACACCTATAATGAAGAAAACATATGACGTTAATCATTACAGTCCTAAGTTGTTTATAACGACAAAATTTGTTGGAATAGTCAGTAAGCTTCTATAGAGGTTGATTTTTTTTGACTATGGATATGTAAGAATGAAGCTCTGAGAAGTTAATGAAAACGATAATTTTTTCGATTGTTTCGATCTAACAATATCTGTAACGGAGATAACATATGAAGTTATTCAATACAGTAATTTAAGTTGGTTATAACGGGTAAAGTTGTTGAAATTATCCAAAAGGTTTTAGGCGATCAATACATGTGATTTTGGATGTTTACCTATGACACTCTGAGATATAAGTAAAAACGATCATTTAATTAGGTTATGATCTAACCCACTACTTGTAATGATATGAAAAATCATGAAAAGGGTCTAAGCATGTGTTTAGCATTAGCTGAAAAATAAATGAAAACGTTCTGAAAAACGACTTGAGAGGATCTGAAAAGGTGATATCACAATTTTAGACCCTTACAGTGACATCATATGAAGTTAGTCGTTAGAGTCTTTTAAGTTGGAATAGTCGAGAAGGTTCTCTAGAGAACACATTGTGTGATTTTGGATGTTTACTGTTGAAGCTCTGAGAAGTTTTAAAACAATCATTTATGTTGGGTATTACAATCTAAGACAATTGTAATGGAGACAACATATGAAGTTAGTCATTACAGTCGAATTTTCGAGAAGGTTCTCTAGTGGTAATTTCTTTGTGATTTTAGATGTTTTCTGATGAAACTCAGAGAAGTTAGTAAAATCGATCATTATTTCTTTGTTATTACGATCTCACACACTTGTAATGGAGAGGACATATGAAGTTATAACGACTAAATTTGTTGGAATAGTCAATAAGGTTCCAAAGATGTTATTTTTGTGTGATTATGCGATTATGAAGCTCTGAGAAGTTATCAAAAACGACCATTTATGTCGGTTATTTCGATCTAACAAGCTTTTAATGGAGACAACATATGAAGTTTATGTTGATAATAACGACTAACGTTCTTGGATTTGTGGAAAAGGTTATAGAAGATTATTTGGTGTGATTTTCAATTTTTACTGGACACCTCCAAGAAATAAGTAAAATCGATGATTTAAGTCGGTTATGACGATCAAACACACTTGTAATGACGATTCGAGAAATCATTAAAAGTGTCCAAGCATGTGTATAACAATATTTGAAAAATAAATGAAAACTGTGTCCAAGCATGTGTATAACAATACTTGAAAAATAAATGAAAACTATCTTAAAAAACTTGAGAGGATCTGAAAAGTTGAATATGAAGATCTGAATCCCTTTGAGAGACAACATATGAAGTTAGTCATTATAGTATTTTAAGTTGGTTATAACGAATAAATCAGTTGGAATAGATGAAAAAGTTTTCTAGAGGTTATTTGTTGAAATTTTGGATGTTTACTGATAAAGCTCTTAGTAGTTAATAAAAATTATCTTTAATGTCGGTTATTTCGATGTAATACACTTGCAATGAAGACAACGTATGAAGTTAGTCATTACAGCTAAGTTGGTTATAAGGACTAAAGTTGTTGGAATTGTCGAAAAGATTCTATAGAGGTTATTAGGTGTGAATTTGGATGTTTACCGGACGCTTTGAGAAATAAGTAATAACGATTTGAGAAATAATGAAAAGTATCGAAGACTTTGTTTAATATTAATTGAAAAATTATTGAAAATGATCATAAAATCAACTTAAGAGGATCTAAAAAGTTAATTATGACAATTTGAGACCTTATAGCGACAACATTGAAAGTTAGTTATTACGGTCTTTTAATGTGGTTATAAAGACTAAAATTGTTGGAATAGTCGAGTAGGTTGTCTAGAGATCAATTTTTGGATGTTTACTAATGAAGCCCTGAGACGTTAGTAAAAACGTACATTTATGTTGGTTATTACGACAACATATGAAGATAGTCAATACAGTCTATTAAGTTGGTTATAACGACTAAAGTTCTTGGAATAGTCGAGAAGATTTTATAGAGGTCATTTGGTGTGATTTTGTATGTTTACTGATGAAACTCTGAAAGGTTAGTAACGACGTTCATGACGATCTAACCCACCACTTGCACTGACGATCTGGGAAATCATGATAAGGGTCGAAAGCATGTGTTTGATATTAATTGAAAAATTAATGAAAACGTTCTGAAAAACAAGTTGAGAGGATCTGAAAAAGTGATATGACGATTTGAGACCCTTACAGCGATATGATATGAAACTAGTTTTCAGAGTCTTTTGAGTCGGATAAAACGACTGAAATTGTTGGAATTGCCGAGAAGGTTCCCTAGAGGTCATTTAGTGTGATTTTGGATGTTTATTGAAGAAGCTCTAAGAATGAGACAACATATGAAGTTAGTCATTACAGGTGGTTACAACGACTAAAATTCCGGAATTGTCGAGAAGGTTCTCTAGAGGTAATTTAATGTGATTTTAGATATTTTCGGACGAAGCTAAGAGAAGTTAGTATATACGATAATATATGTTGGTTATTATGATCTAACACACTTGTAATGGAGACAACATCCAAAATCACACCAAACAGAGAAATTTTTTGACTATTCCAAGGATTTAAAAGACTCTAAGGATTAATATCATATGTTGTCTCTCAAAGGGCGTCAAGTCGTGATATTCAACTTTTCAGATTCTCTCAAGTTGTTTTAAAGATCGTTTTCATCAATTTTTCAAGCAATATTAAACACATGCTTAGACCCCTTTCAAGATTTCCCAAATCGTCATTACAATTGTGCTAGATCGTCATAACCGACTTAAATCATCGGTAAAAATCCAAAATCACACAAAATGACCTCCTCTAACCTTCTCGACAAATCCAACAACTTTAGTCGTCATAACCAACTTAAGAGACTGTAGTGACTAACTTCATATGTTGTCTACATTCCAAGTTTGATAGATCAAAATAATGACATAAATGAACGTTTTCAATAACTTCTCAGAGCTTCATTAGCATATATCTAAAATGACACCATATTACCTGTAGAGAACCTTCTCAACGATTCCAACAATTCTAGTCGTTATAACCATCTTAGAAGACTGTAATGTCTAACTTCATATGGTGTGTCCATTACAATTGTTTTAGATTGTAATAACTAACAAAAATGATCGCTTTATTTACTTCTCAGATCTTCATCAGTAAGCATCCAAAATGACACTAAATGACCTCTAGAGAACCTTTTCAACTATTCAAACAATTTCAGTCGTTATAACCAACTTAAAAGACTCTAATGACTAACCTCATGTGATGTCTCTGTAAGGGTCTCAAATCGTAATATCACTTTTTCAGATCCGCTCAAGTAGTTTTTCAGAAGGTTTTCATTAATTTTTCAATTACTATTAAGCACATGCTTCGACCATTTTCAAGATTTCTCAAATCGTCATTACAAGTGTGTTAGATCATGAAAACCGAATTAGATGATGGTTTTTGCTTAATACTCTAAGCGTCCGGTAAACATCCAAAATCACACCTTTACAAAGTTTCTTAGATCGAAATAACCGAAACAAATTATCGTTTTTAATAACTTCTCAGAGCTTCTTTAGTACATATCTATAATCACAGAAAAAATCTATAGAACCTAATTGAATATTCCAACAACTTTTGCGTTATAAACAACTTAGACTGTAATCTCCATTAGACGTGTGTTACTTCGTAATAAACAACATAGATGATCGTTTTTACTAACTTCTCAGAGTTTCATCAGTAAATATCTAAACTCACACCAAATGGTTCCAACTATGCCAACAACTTTAGTCGTTATAACCTAGTTTACAAACTGTAGTGACTAATTTTATGTGTTGTCTTCATTACAAGTGTGTTAGATCGTAATAAACATCATAAATTATCGTTTTTACTAACTTTTAAGAGCTTTATCAGTTAACATTTAAGATCACACCAAATGTCATCTAAAGAACTTTTTCGACTATTCCAACAATTTTATTCGTTACAACCAACTTAAAAGAGTTTCAACTTTTCAGATCCCCTCAAGTTGTTTTTAACATCGATTTCATTAATTTTTCAGCTAATGTTAAACACATAGACCCTTTTCAAGATTTCTCAATTCGTCATTACAGGTGTGTTAGATCGTCATAACCGACTTAAATCAACGTTTTTACATATTTTTCAGTGACCGGTAGAAGTCCAAAATCACAAAATTACCTCCCATAACCTTTTCGAGAAATTCAACAACTTTAGTTGTTATAACCAACTTAATAGCTTTTAATGACTAGCTTCATATGTTGTCTCCATTACAAGTTTGTTAAATCGAAATAACAAACATAAATGATCGTTTTCAATAACCTCTCAGTTCTTTGTTAGAACACATCCATAATCACACAAAAATAGCTTCATATACTTTTTCCATTATATGTGTGTTAAATCATAATAACCAACAAGAATGATCCTTTTTACTAACTTCTCTGAGATTCATCAGAAAACATCTAAAATCACATCAAATCATCTCTAGAGAACCTTCTCGCTATTCCAACAATTTTATTCGCTATCACCACCTTAAAAGACTGTAATGACTATCTTCCTATTTTGTGTCCATTACAATTGTCTTAGAGTTTAATAACCAACATAAATTATTGTTTTACTAACTTCTCATAGCTTCATCAGTAAACATCCAAAATCACACTAAATGACCTCTACAGAACCTTCTCGACTATACCAACAATTTTAGTCGTTGAAACCGAATTAAAAGACTCCAATGACTAACTTCTTATGAATTCTCTGTAAGGGTCTCAAATCGTATATCACCTTTTCAGATCCTCTCAAGCGTTTTTTCAGAAAGTTGCCTTTAATTTTTCAATTACTATTAAACATGCTTCGACCCTTTTCATGATTTCTCAAATCATGGTGAGATAGATCGTTATGACCGAAATAAATGATCATCACTCAATTTCATTAGTAAACATAAAATATTACGCCAAATGACCTCAATAGAGCGTTTTCAGGTATTCCAAGAAATTTTGTATGTTCACTGAGAATTTAGTAACGTCGATCATTCATTTCGGTCATGATCTAACCTACTACTTGTAATGACGACTTGAGAAATCATGAAAAGGGATGAAGTATGTGTTTTATATTAACTGAAATATTAATAAAAACTTTCTGACAAACAGCTCAACAGGATCTTTAAAGGTGATATGACGAGTTGAGACACTTACAGAGACATCATACGAAGTTAGTCATTTGAGTCTTTTGAGTTGGTTATAACGACTGAAATAGCTGGAATAGTCGAGATGATTGTCTAGTTATCTAGTGTGATTTTGGATGTCAATACTTAGAAGATAGTAAAACGATCACTTATGTTGTTTATAACCATCTAACACACTTGTAATGCAGACAACACATGAATTTAGACATTAGTTGTTAATAACGACTAAATTTGATGGAATTGTCGAAAAGGTTCTATAGAGGTCATTTGGTGTGATTTTGGATGTTTACCGATGACACTATAAGATATAAGTAAATATGATCATCTAAATCAGTTATGACGATCCTACACACTTGTAATGACGATTTGAGAAATCATTAAAATGATCGAAGCGTATGCTTGATATTACTTGAAAAATTAATAGAAGTGATCATAAGAAAAATGAATATAACTATTTGAGATCCCTTTTAGAGACAAGTGGTTATAAAGACTAAAATTGGTCGAATTGTCGAGAAGGTTCTCTAGATGTCATTAGATTTTGTATGTTTACTGATGAAACTCTGAGAAGTTAGTAATGATGATCATTTATTTCGGTCATGATCTAACCCACTACTTGTAATGACAACTTGAGAAATCATGAAAAGGGTCGAAGCGTATTCTTAGTATTACTTGAAAAATTAAAGAAAATGATCATATAAAGAATTGAGAGGATCTAAAAAGTTGCATATAATTAAATGAGATCCCTTGTAGAGACAACATTTAAAGTTAGTTATTTTAGTTTATTAAAGTGGTTATAAAGAATAAAATTGTTCCAATAGTCAAGAAGTTTTTCTAGATGTCATTTGGTGGAATTTTGTATATTTCCTGATGAAACTCTGAGAATTTAATTACGTCGATCATTCATTTCGGTCAAGATCTAACCCACTACTTGTAATGACGACTTGAGAAATCATGAAAAGTGTTGAAACATATTTTCAATATTAATTGAAAAATATCACTTGAAAAATTACTTAAAACCTTATGACAAACAACTCAACAGGATCTGAAAAGGTGATATGAGGAGCTGAGACACTTTGAGAGACATCATTATGAAGTTAGTCATTTGAGTCTTTTAAGTTGGTTATAACGACTAAAATTGTTGGAATAGTCGAGAAGGTTGTCTATAGGTCATTTAGTGTGATTTTGGATGTCAACTGATTAAGCTCTTAGAAGTTAGTAAAACGATCATTCATGTTGTTTATAACGATCTAACACACTTGGAGACAACATATGAAGGTAGTCGCTACACTCTTATAATGTGGTTATAACGACTAAAATTGTTCGACATGTTTTCAGATGAAACTCAGTGACGTTAGTAAAAACGATCATTTATGTTGGTTATTACTGTCTAACACACTTTTAAATGAGACAACATATGAAGTTAGTCATTATAGTCTGTAAAGTAGGTTATAACTACTAAAGTTGTTGGAGTAGTTGAGAAGGTCCTGTAGAGGTCATATGGTGTGATTTTGGATATTTACTAATTAAAAACTGAGAAGTTAGTAAAAACAATTATCTTTATTGTTATTACGATCTAACACACTAGTAATGGAGACAACATATGACGTTAGTCAATACAGTCTGTTAAATTGTTTATAATGACAAAAGTTGCTGGAATAGTCAATAAGCTTCTATAGAGGTTGATTTGGTGTGACTGAGAAGTTAGTAAAAAAAGAATTTGTTTCGTATATTTCGATCTAACAAACTTTGTAATGGAGATATATGGTTATTCAAAACAGTCTTTTATAAAATGACTAAAGCTGTTGGAATTATCGATGTTATAGGCGGTCAATTGGTGTGATTTTGGATGTTTACCACTCTGAGGACTATGTAAAAACGATCATTTAATTCAGTTATGACGATTTAACACACTTGTAATTACGAGGTGAGAAATCTTTAAAAGTCTCGAAGTATGTGTCTAATATTACTTGAGATCCCTTATAAAGACAACATTTACAGTTAGTTATTACATTGTTCGAATAGTCGAATAGTTTCTCTAGATGTCACTTGGTGGGATTTTTTATGTTTCTGATGAAACTCTGAGAAGTTAGTAACGACAATCATTCATTTTACGACTTGAGAAATCATGAACAGGGTTGAAACATATCTTCAATATTGATTGAAAAATTAATGAAAATGTTCTGAAAATCAACTTGCGAGGATCTGAAAAAGCGATATGACGAGTTGAAACCCTTAGAAAGACATCTTAAGAAGTTATTCATTAGAGTCTTTTAAGTCGGTTATAACGATTAGAATTGTTGGAATAGTGAAGGTTGTCTATAGGTCATTTAGTGTGATTTTGGATGTCAACTCTTCCTGTAATCTCTTTTCGAACTGTCCGTAAAGCTCTTCTTATTCTGGATACAAGCAAGGCTTATGGTCCCGATGGCATTCATCCCCGTGTACTGAAAGAGAGTGCTTCTGAACTTGCACCTGTGCTTGCTCGTCTTTTCTGTTTCTGTTTAGAAACCAAAACTTTTCCTTCTCCATGGCAACATGCTTTGATACATCCAATACCTAAGAAGGGTGACCGTTCTGACCCCTCTAACTATCGTCCTGTTGCTTTGACA
>JAUUDW010053477.1:0-16610 GCA_032361385.1 Panulirus guttatus
CTCATAATCGTTTGAAGTTTGACCCTCACAGGTTCTACACACGCTCCCGTAATGTTTTTAGGTTTGACCCTCACCGGTACCTCACACCCCTATTAATGTTTTGAGGTTTGTCTGTCACTGGTTCCTCACACACTTTCAAAATGTATTTAGGTTTGTCACTCACTAGATGATCATACACTCTCATAATGTTTTGAAGTTTGTCCCTCACTAGATGTTCACACAACCGCATAATCTGTTGAGGTTTATCCCTCACTGATTTGTCAAACGCCCTCATAATGTGTTGAGGTCTGTCTCTAACTGGTTTCTCGCACACTCTCATAATGTATTGAGGTCTGTCCCTTACTGGATTCTCACACATCCTCTTAATGTGTTAAGGTTTGTCCTTCACTTCATCCTCGCTCACTCATCTAATGTCTTTAGGTTTGACCCTTACTGGTAACTCACACACCCTTATAATGTTTTGAGGTTTGTGAATCATTGGTTCCACAAACCCCTTCATGATGAGTTAAAGTTTTTCCCTCACTGGATCGTCTCACACCCTCAAATTCTGTTCAGGTTTGTCACTCAGTTCTTCACACACTCCAATAATTTTTCCAGGTTTGACCCTCACTGGTAACTCAAACACTCTCTTAATGTTTTGCGGTTTGTCTGTCACTGGTTCCTCACATACCTTCATAATGAATTTAGGTTTGTCTCTCACTGGATAATCATACACCCTCAATATGTTTTGAAGTTTGTCCCTAATAAGTTCTACACACAACCTCATAATTTGTTGAGGTTTATCCCTCACTGGTTTGTCACACACCCATATAATATGTTGAGGTTTGTCTATCACTGGTTTTTCACACACTCTCATAATGTATTAAGGTTTGTAATTCACTGGATTCTCACACACCCTCTTAATGTGTTGAGGTTTGTCCTTCACTTGCTCCTCACACACTCTTATAATGTTTTTACGTTTCACCCTCACTGGTAACTCACACACCCTCATAATGTTTTGAGGTTTGTCCATCACTGGTTACTCACACCCTTTCATAATGTGTTGAGATTTTTCCCTCACTGGCTCGTCACACACCCTCAAAATCTGCTGAGATATGTCCCTCACTGGTTCTTCTTACGCTCCCATAATTCTTCCGGTTTGACCCTCATTGGTAACTGACACACCGTCTTAATGTTTTGAGGTTTGTCTATCACTGGTTCCTCACACACTTTCATAATGTATTTATGTTTGTCACTCACTAAATGATCATACACCCTCATAATATTTTGAGATTTGCCCCTCACTAGTTCCTCACACTATCTCATAATCTGTTGAGGTTTATCCCTCACTGGTTTGTCACACGCCCCACATAATGTGTTGTAGTTTTTCCCTCATTGGTTTCTCACACACTTTCATAATGTATTGAGGTTTGTCAATCACTGGATTCTCACACACCATCTTAATGTGGTGAGGTCTGTCCTTCACTTGTTCTTCACACACTCGTAATATTTTTAGGTTTGACCTTCACTGGCAACTCACACACCTTCATAATGTTTTGAGGTTTGTCAGTCACTGGTTCTTCACACCCTTTCATAATGTATTGAGGTTTTTTCCCTCACTGGATCGTCAGGCACCGTCATAATCTGTTGAGGTTTGTCCCTCACTGCTTATTCACACACTCCAATAATGTTTTCAGGTTTGACCCTCACTAGTAACACACACACTCTCTTAATGTCTTGAGATTTGTCTATCACTGGCTCCTCACACAATTTCAATTTGAATTTAGGTTTGTCCCTCACTGGATGAGCATATACCCTCATAATGTTTGGTAGTTTGTCTCTCACTATTTTCTCACACGACCTTATAGTCAGCTGAGGTTTATCCCTCACTGATTTGTCACATGCCCTCATAATGTGTTAAGATTTGTCTCTCACTGATTTCACGCACACTCTCATAATGTACTGAGGTTTCTCCCTCACTGGATTCTCTCACACCCTCTTAATGTGTTGAGGTTTGTCCTTCACTTGTTCCTCAAACACTCACATAATGTTTTTTTTTGTTTGACCCTCACTGTTAACTCACAAAATCTCATAATGTTTTGAGGTTTTTCCATCACTTGTTCCTCACACACATTCATGATATGTTAAGGTGTTTCCCTCACTGGTTCGTCACACACCCTCATAATCTGTTGAGGTTTATCCCACACCTATTCTTAACACAAACCCATAATGTTTTCAGGTTTGACAATCACTGGTAACTCACACACCCACTTAATATTTTGAGGTTTGTCTATCACTGGATCCTCACACACTTTCATATTGTATTTCGGTTTGTCACTCACTGGATGATCATACACAGTCATAATGTTTTGAATTTTTTCCCTCCATAGTTTCTCATATAACCTCATAATCTGTTGAGTTTATCCCTCACTGGTTTGTCACACACCCTCATAATGTGTTAAGGCTTGTTTCTCCCTGGTTTCTCGCACACTCTCATATATATTGAGGTTTGTCCCTCACTGGATTCTCACACACCCTCTTAATGTGTTGAGGTTTATCCTTCACTAGTTCCTCATACACTCTCATAATGTTTTTAAGTTTGACCCACACTGGTATCTCACACCTCATAATATTTTGAGGTTTGTCCATTACTGGCTCCTCACACACTTTCATAATGTATTGAGGTATCTCCTTCACTGGTTCGTCACACACCATCATAATCTGTTGAGGTTTGTTCCTCACTAGTTCTTCACACACTCCCATAATGCTTTTTGGTTTGACCCTCACTGGTAACTCACACACCTTGAAAATGTTTTAAGGTTTATTCATCACTAGTTCCTCACACCCTTCCATAATGTGTTAAGGTTTTTCCCCCATTGGATGGTCACACTCCCTCATAATCTGTTGAGGTTTGTCCCTCATTGGTTCTTCACACACTCCTATAATGATTTCAGGTTTGACCCTCATTGGTAACTCACACACCCTCTTAAAGTTTTGAGCTTTCTCTGAAACCAGAAACACACACTTTCAGAATGTATTTAGGTTTGTCACTCACTTGATGATCACACACCATTATAATGTTTTGAAGTTTGTCCATCACTAGTTCCTCACAAAACCTCATAATCTGTTTAGGCTTATCCCTCAATGGTTTGTCACACGCCCTCATAATGTGTTGAAGTTTCTCCCTCACTGGTTCTTCACACACTCCTATAATGTTTTCAGATTTGACCCTCACTGGTGGCTCACAAACCCTCATGATGTTTTGAGGTTTGTCCATCACTGGTTCCTCACACCCTTTCATATTGTGTTGAGGATTTTACCTCACTGGTTCGTCACACATCTTCATTATCTTTTGAGGTTTGTCCCTCACTGTTTTCTCACCCACTCCCATATTGTTTTCAGGTTTGACCCTCACTGGTAACTCACCCACCCTCTTAATATTTTGAACTTCGTCTGTCACTGGTTCCTCACATACTTTCATGTTGTTTAGGATTGTCCGTCAGATGATCATACACCCTCATAATGTTTTGAAGTTTGTCCCTCTCTAATTTCTCACACAACCTCATAATCTGCTGAGGTTTATCCTTCACTGGTTTGTCACACGTCCTCACAATGTGTTGAGGTTTGTCTCTCTCTGGTTTCTCGCACATTCTCATAATGTATTGAGGTTTGTCCCTCACTGGATTCTCACACACCCTCTTAATGAGTTGAAGTTTGTCCTTCACTTGTTCCTAACACACTCTCATAATGATTCAAGGTTTGACCCTCACTGGTAACTCACACAAACTCATAATGTTTTGAGGTTTGTCCATCACTGGTTTCTCACACCCTTTCATACTGTGTGGAGTTTTTTCCCTTACTCTTTAGTCACACACCCTCATAATCTTTTGAGGTTTGTCCCTCTCTGGTTCTTCACACACTTCAATAATGTTTTCAGGTTTGACTCTCACTGGTAACTAACACACCCTCTTAATGTTTTGAGGTTTGTGTGTGTCAATGGTTCCTCACACACTTTCATAATGTATTTAAGTTTGTCCCTCACTGGGTGATCATTCACCCTCATAATGTTTTGAAATTTGTCCCTCACTAGTTTCTCACACAACCTCATAATCTGTTCATGTATTTCCCTCACGGGTTTGTCACACGCCCTCATAATGTATTGAGATTTGTCCCTCACTGGATTCTCACATATCCTCTTAATGTGTTGAGGTTTATCCTTCACTAGTTCCTCATACACTGTCATAACGTTTTTAGGTTTGACCCTCACTGGTAACTCACATACCCTCATAATGTTTTGCGTTTTGTCAATCACTGGTTCCTCACACCCTTTCATAATGAGTTGAGGTTTTTTCCTCATTAGTTCGTCACATACCCTCATAATCTGTTGAAGCTTGTCCCGCACTGGTTCTTCACACACTCCCATAATGCTTTCAGGTTTGACTCTCATTGGTAACTCACACACCCTCTTAATGTTTTGAGGTTTGTCTCTCTCTGGTTTCTCGCACATTCTCATAATGTATTGAGGTTTGTCACTCACTGGATTCTCACTCACACTCTTAATGTTTTGAGGTTTGTCTGTCACTGGTTGCTCACACACTTTCAGAATGTATTTAGGTTTGTCACTCACTGGATGATCATACACCCTTAAATTATCTTAAAGTTTGTCCCTTACTAGTTCTTCACACAACCTCATAATCTGTGAGGTTTATCCCTCACTGGTTTGTCACAAGCCCTCATAATGTATTGAGGTTTGTCCCTCACTGGATTCTCACACACCCTCTTACTGTGTTGAGGTTTGTCCTTCACTTGTTCCTCACACACTCTCATAATGTTTTTAGGTTTGACCTTCAATGGTAACTCACACACTCTCATAATGTTTTATGGTTTGTTCATCACTGGTTCCTCACAACCATTCATAAAGTGATGAGGTTTTTCCCTCACTGGTTCCTCACACACTTTTATACTGTATTTAGGTTTGTCACTCACTGGATGATCATACACCCTCAAAATGTTTTGAAGTTTGTCCTTCATTAGTTCCTCACACATCCTCATAATCTGTTGAGGTTCATCCCTCATCTGTTTGTCACACGCCCTCATAATGTGTTGAGGTTTGTCTCTCACTGGTTCTTCACACACTCCAATAATGTTTCCAAGTTTGACCCTCACTGGTAACTCACACACCCTCTTAATGTTTTGAGGATTGTCTGTTGTTACTGGCTCCTCACACTCTTTCAGAATGTATTTATGTTTGTCACTCATTGGATGATCATTCACCCTCAAAATGTTTTAAAGTTTGTCCCTCACTAGCTTCTCACACAATTTCATAATCTGTTGAGGTTTATTCCTCACTGGTTTGTCACACGTCCTCACAATGTGTTGAGGTTTGTCTCTCTCTGGTTTCTCGCACATTCTCATAATGTATTGAGGTTTGTCCCTCACTGGATTCTCACACACCCTCTTAATGAGTTGAAGTTTGTCCTTCACTTGTTCCTAACACACTCTCATAATGATTCAAGGTTTGACCCTCACTGGTAACTCACACAAACTCATAATGTTTTGAGGTTTGTCCATCACTGGTTTCTCACACCCTTTCATACTGTGTGGAGTTTTTTCCCTTACTCTTTAGTCACACACCCTCATAATCTTTTGAGGTTTGTCCCTCTCTGGTTCTTCACACACTTCAATAATGTTTTCAGGTTTGACTCTCACTGGTAACTAACACACCCTCTTAATGTTTTGAGGTTTGTGTGTGTCAATGGTTCCTCACACACTTTCATAATGTATTTAAGTTTGTCCCTCACTGGGTGATCATTCACCCTCATAATGTTTTGAAATTTGTCCCTCACTAGTTTCTCACACAACCTCATAATCTGTTCATGTATTTCCCTCACGGGTTTGTCACACGCCCTCATAATGTATTGAGATTTGTCCCTCACTGGATTCTCACATATCCTCTTAATGTGTTGAGGTTTATCCTTCACTAGTTCCTCATACACTGTCATAACGTTTTTAGGTTTGACCCTCACTGGTAACTCACATACCCTCATAATGTTTTGCGTTTTGTCAATCACTGGTTCCTCACACCCTTTCATAATGAGTTGAGGTTTTTTCCTCATTAGTTCGTCACATACCCTCATAATCTGTTGAAGCTTGTCCCGCACTGGTTCTTCACACACTCCCATAATGCTTTCAGGTTTGACTCTCATTGGTAACTCACACACCCTCTTAATGTTTTGAGGTTTGTCTCTCTCTGGTTTCTCGCACATTCTCATAATGTATTGAGGTTTGTCACTCACTGGATTCTCACTCACACTCTTAATGTTTTGAGGTTTGTCTGTCACTGGTTCCTCACACACTTTCATAATGTATTTAGGTTTGTCACTCACTGGATGATCATACACCCTCATTATGTTTTAAAGTTTGTCCCTCACTGGTTTTGCAGACAAGGCATGAAAGTCTAAGGCTGTATCTGATGACATAGCCGGAAGGCTGAAGTCTAAGGTTTTATCCGAAGACACGACAGATGGCTGATATCTGAGGCTGTATCTAATGACAAGGCAGAAAGGCTGATGTCTGAGACTGTATCTAATGACACGGCCTGAAGTGTGAAGTCTGAAGCTGTATCTGAAGACACGACCAGAAGGCTCATATCCGAGGATGTATCTGTTGACAAGGCCGGAAGGCTAATGTCTGATGAGTCGGCCAGAAGACAGATGTCTGAAGATGTACTGATGACTGAGCCGGAAGTCTTAAGTCTGAAGCTGTATTTGATGACACGGCCGGAAGGCAGATGTCTGAGACTGTATCTGATGACACGACCGGAAGGCTAAAGACTGAAGCTGTATCCGAAGACACAATCGAAAGGCTGATGTCTGAGGCTGTATCTGATGACACGGCCGGAAGGCTGATGATTGAGGCTGTATCTGATGACACGGCCGGAAGGCTAATTGCCTGAGACTGTATCTGATGACACGGCCAGAAGGCTGATGATTGAGGCTGTATCTGATGACACGGCCGAAAGACTGAACTTTGATGAATTAATGACTCAGCCCGATGGCTGATATCTGAGGCTGTACCTGATAACACGGCCGGAAGGCTGATGTCTAAGACTGAATCTGATGACACGGCCGGAAGTCTGAAGTTTGAAGCTGTATCTGAAGACACGACCGGAAGGCTGATATCTGAGGCTGTATGTAATGACACGGCCAGAAGGCTAAAGTCTGGGGTTTTATCAGATGACACGGCCGGAAGGCTCATGTCTGAGGCTGTATTTAATGACACGACTGGAAGGTTCATATCTGAGGGTGTATCTGATGACACGGCCAGAAGGCTGTAGCTGATGACACGGCCGAAGGCTGATGTCTGAGGCTGTATCTGATGACACGGTCGGAAGTCTGAAGTCTGAAGCTGTATATGATGACACGACCGGAAGGCTGATATCTGAGGCTGTATCTGATGACAAGGATGAAAGACTGAAGTCTGAAGCTGTATCTGAAGACACGACCGGAAGGTTGATGTTTGTGGTTGTATCTAGCGACGCGCCAGAAGGCTGAAGTCTAGGGATGTATCAGATAACACGGCCAGAAGGCTCATGTATGAGGCTGTATTTAATGACACGTCCGGAAGGCTGATGTCTTTAGGGTGTATCTGATTACACGAACGACTCATATCAGAGCCTTTGTCTAATTACACGGCCGGAAGACTGAAGTCTGGTGCTGTATCTGATGACACAGCCGGAAGACTTGAAGTCTGGGGCAGTTTCTGGTAACACCTCCAAAAGGCTGACTCTGGTGCTGTATCTGATTACACAACCGGAAGGCTGATGTCTGAGGCTGTATCTGATTCCAAGGCCGAAAGGCTGACGTTTGAGACTGTGTCTGATGACACAGACGAAGATTGTATTTAATGACACGGCCGGAAGGCTAATGTCTGAGATTGTATCTGACGACACGGCCGGAAGTCTGAAGTCTGAAGCTACATCTGAAGACAATAACGGAAGGCTGATGTCTGAGGACGCATCTGATGACATGGCCGGAAGTCTGAAGTGTGAAGCTGTATCTGAAGACACGACCGGAAGGCTGATGTCTGTAGCTGTATCTAGTGACACGGCCAGATAGCTGAAGTCTAGGGTTGTATCAGATGACACGGCCGGAAGGCTCATGTCTGAGGCTGTATCTCATGACACGATTGGAAGGCTTATGTCTGATGAGACGGCCAGAAGGCTGATGTCTGAAGCTGTATCTGAAGAAAGGGCCGAAAGGCTGAAGTCTGAGGCTTTATCTAATGACACTGCTAGAAGGCTGAATTCTGAGGTTATGTCTGATTATAGGGTCGAAAGGCTGATGTCTAGGGCTGTATTTGATGACACAGCCGAGAGGCAGATGTCTGAGACTGTATCTGATGACACGGCCAGAAGGCTGATGTCTCAGGCTGTATCTGATGACACGACCGAAAGACTGAATATTGATGAATCAGATGACACGGCCAGAAGGCTGATGTCTCAAGCTGTATCTGATGACACGGCCCAGAGACTGATGTCTGAGGCTGTATCTAATGACACGGCCGGAAGGCTCATGTCTGAGGCTGTATTTGATGACACGGTCGGAAGGCTCATGTCTGAGGCTGTATCTAATGACACGGCCGGAAGGCTCATGTCTGAGGCTGTATCTGATGACACGGTCGGAAGGCTAATGTCTAATGAGACTACCAGATGGTTGATGTCTGAAGCTGTATCTGACGACAGAGCCGTAAGTCTGAAGTCTGAGGCTGTTTCTAATGACACGGCCGGAAGGCTGATGTCTGATTCTCTATCTGAAAACACAGCCAAAAGGCTGATGTCTGAGGCTGTGTTTGATGACAGGCCGAAAGGCAGATGTGAATGTTGTGATGATTTAGGTGTTGTTGTGGTGATGCTTTTCAGTGTGTAAACTAACTGAATAGTCCTTCAAAAAGAGTGTAAACTGGTTAATGCTTCTGTTTAATTCTAGGATGACACCGCCAGAGGGCTGATGTCTCACTCTTTATCTGATGACACGGCCGAAAGGCTGATGAGGGGGCTGTATCTAATGACAAGGCCGGAAGGCTTAAGTCTGATTTTGTATCTGATGACAAGGTCGGAAAGCTGATGTCTGAGGCTGTATCTGATGACACGGCCAGAAGGCTGAAGTCTGAAGTTGTATCCGAAGACGCGACCGGGTGGCTGATGTCTGAGGCTGTATAGGATGACATGTCCAGAAGGCTGATGTCTGAGGCTGTATCTGATGACACGACCGGAAGGCTAAAGTCTGAAGCTGTATCCGAAGACACGACCGGGTGGCTGATGTCTGAGGCTATATCTGATAACACGGCCGGAAGGCTGAAGTCTGATGCTGTCTTTGATGACACGGCCGAAAGGCTAAAGTTTGAGGCTATATTTCATGAGACGGCTAGAAAGCTGATGTCTGAGGCTGTGTCTGATGACAGGGCTGGAAGACTGATGTCTGAGGCTGTGTCTGATGACAGGGCTGGAAGACTGATGTCTGAGGCTGTATCTGGTGTCACAGCCGGAAGGCTGATGTCTGAAGCTGTATCTAATGACACGGCAGAAAGGCTCAAGTCTGAGGCTGTATCTGATGACACAACCAGAAGGCTGATGACTGAGGCTGTATCTGATAACAAGACCGGAAGGCTGAAGTGTGAGGCTGTATCTAATGACACGGCCGGAAGGTTGATGTCTCAGGCTGTATCTGATGACACGACCGGAAGGCTCATGTCTGAGGCTGTATCTGATGACACGGCCGAAAGGCTGATGTCTAAGGCTGTTTCTGATAACATGGCCGAAGGCTGATGTCTGAGGCTGTATCTGATGACAAGACCGGAAGGCTGATTTCTGAGACTGTATCCGATGATACAGCCGGAAGGCTAATGTCTGAGGCAGGAAAGCTGATGTCTGAAACTGTATCTGATGACACAGCCGGAAGCCTGATGTCTGAAGCTTTCTCTGATGACACGGCCAGAAGGCTGTTGTCTCAGGCTGTATCTGATGACAC
Source organism: Panulirus guttatus (assembly GCA_032361385.1). Classification (NCBI taxonomy): domain Eukaryota; kingdom Metazoa; phylum Arthropoda; class Malacostraca; order Decapoda; family Palinuridae; genus Panulirus; species Panulirus guttatus. Next base: position 10,008 of record JAUUDW010053477.1, read on the forward strand.
GGTCGAGAGCCTGATGTCTGAGGCTGTATCTTATGACACGGCAGAAAGGCTGAGGTCTGAGTCTGCATCGGATGACACAACCGGAAGGCTGATGTCTGAGGCTGTGTCTGATGACACGACCAGAAGGCTGATTTCTAAGACTGTATCTGACGACACTGCCGGAAGGCTGATTTCTGAGACTGTATCTGATGACACGGTCGAAAGGCTGATGTTTGAGGCAGTATCCGATGATACAGCCGGAAGGCTGATGTCCGAGGCAGGAAGGCTGATGTCTCAGGCTGTATCTAATGACACGGCCGGAAGGCATGAAGTCTGGGGCTGTTTCTGATGACACGGCTAAAAGGCAGACGTCTGAGACTGTATCTGATGACACGGCCAGAACGCTGATGTCTCAGGCTGTATCTGATGACACGGCCGGAAGGCTTAAGTCTCAGGCTGTATTTGATGACGCAGCCGGAAGGCTGAGGTCTGAGACTGTATCTGATGACGCGACAGGAAGGCTGAAGCCTGGGGCTGTATCTGATGACACGGCCATAAGGCTGAAGTCTGAAGTTGTATCTGATGACGCAGCCGGAATGCTGATATCTGAGGCTGTATCTGATGACTCATTCGGAAGTCTGAAGTCTGGGGCTGTATCTTATGACTCCGCCGGAAGGCTTAAGTCTGAGGCTGTATCTGATGACACGGCCAGAAGGCTGATGTCTGAGGCTGCAGCTGATGATGCGGCTGGAAGACTGAAGTGTGAGGCGGAGTCTGATGACCCGCGGTCTGGGAAGATGTGGAGGTATGTCCTTCCTTGCTGCTTACTGTCTCTCGCCCCCTTTTCTGCTGTGTCTCTCACTGGTGCCTTCTATGGCCGGGACCCCTGGGCCTCTGACGGATGCCGTGTCCCAGACTCCCCGGGAATTTTAGATTATTAGGCTGGACTCCCATGGTGTAGCGGTTAGCGTTCCTGACCGTGGCGCATTCACGGGCCGTCCGTTGTCGAGCGCATAGGTTCGAATCCTGGGTGCGGCTGTCGGTCCACAGTCAACCCAGCTGTTCATCCACCCCTAGGGCTTTGTCGTTAAAATGGGTACCTGGCTCAGGCTAGGGTATATATACAGCGTTAATGAGATGGCCTTGATAAGGGCCTCAGCTGCCCGTGCCGTCTCAGCTAACATAGAAAAAAAAAACTTAGACAGGACCTTAAAGTACCTGAAGGGATATGAGAAAGACTTTCGGAAGACCTAAGGACGAACTGAGGAAAATTAATGGGATGACCTGGGAAGAATTAGGGAAATATTGGGGAAGGATCTGGGGAAATCTTGGGAAGACCTGAGGACGAACCGCAGAAGGTATGCTGGAGGACCTTGACAGGACCCGCTGAGGACATTATAAGACCTGGGGGAGGACCTGGAGAAGATCTGGGGAGGGGCTGGGAGAAACCTTAGAAAAACGTGAGGACGAATTGCGAAGCATATCATAAAGGACCTCGGGAAGACCTAAGGAGGACTCGGGAAGATCCAAGGAGATCCTGCGGTTGACGTGGGAAGATCTAATGTGGGAGTGGGGGAAATTTGCGGAGGTCCATAAGACTTGAGAGATGGAATGTGATGTATAATTTGGTTTGTCTTAAAGGCTCTGGTCCCACGCTGGCGTGACACTTGGGAGACGGTGCAGGCTTAATCCCGGGAAAGGTAAAGATGCGGTTCCATCTTTGATCGTAAGTAGTACATACGTGTCGGCCCAAGAATTTTTAGTGTGCCAGACAAGATGACATTATGGGCCCCCGTATCCAACCATTATGCGGTCCCCTGACCACACATTATAGCTTCCCTTGCCCATACATTATGGCTTCCCCCGTCCGTACATTATAGGCCCCGTATCCATGCTCTGTGAACACCCATCTCCATACGTTAAGGATTCCAGTGTCCACACATTATGGGTCCCTCGCATCCCTATACGTTATGAATACCCTTGTCCATACATTATGGGTCCCCCGCATCCTTTCTTTATGGTTGCCGTCGCCCATACAATTTAGTCACCCTCTCCATCCATCATGGCCACCCTCTCTGACACTCACGAAAGAATTAGAGCAGTTCCTATGTAGAGCACCAAATCATCATTGGGGACAACGCGGAGACGGGCCATCTAGAGACAAGGTTCCGTGTCAGGCTAAGGCTTGGCGGATCCTTAACAGCAACAGCAGGATTATGAAGGCCATGCAGGTATTTAGAAGTGCGCCTCGAACAGCCTGGTTCCCTCGGTACCACAGAGAACAAGCTGGGGAATTTGGCTGGGGGACCCCCAGAGCTCATCATCTTGGCGTTTCTTCCCACCCTGACTTCTGCCCCGCTTCTCCTATCGTTTCACCTCCTCTCCCTTTAACTGTTACGTTTTTTACCACCCTTCCATTTTTCCTCTCCTCTCCTCTCCTCCCCACATCCTCTTTTTCTACTCTCTTTTCCCCCTTTTCTTCAGGCATCTCCCTTTCCCGCATCCATTTCCTCCTATCCATCTCACCCATCCCCTCTCGTGTTGCCTTCCTCCCTCCTTCAACCTGGCCGGGCGACAAGAGAGGCGTGGGTGAGGACATCTCACTCGTCAGTAACGACACGATGCTCTTAACAGACACAGTGGCTGGGTAGGTGGGTATGTTGCTGCCTTTGACTTGACGGCAGTGCCAGCCTCACCTGACTAGCGATAGACAGACTGGAACAGATGTGCAGAACAACGGAGACGGACGTGGCTCGAGTACGCACGATGTCAAGTGGACCTCGCCTGTCCTGTACTCCTACTGATGTTTTCAGATATATTTTTATTATAAGTTTGTTGGTTGGACCGCTCCGGCTGATGGTTGTCACACCCGGCCCTGGGGGATGTTGATTAATTCTCCCGTGGGCGATGGACCACAGGCCAGTTAGTGTTTACTGTTGCCCCAGGAGAGAGTGGTGATCGGTTCCTGTGTAATTACCTATTTGTAATTGCCTGCGGTATGGGGAGGGAGTTCTACACTCGTAGGGCCTCATCTCTTCATTTATGTTTTCAAATCATGGAAGTTTTGAGATTTTTAGATACTGTAAGTATTCGCATGGAGCTGTTGTCATTAATGATACTGCGGGATATTGGCTACTGTGTGGTGGGTGTTTCAGACTGGCCGACGCTCGCGTGCAGTGTACTGTACGTGGGAATACGCAGGAAAGATCTAATGGAGTATCTAGACAGAGTATAGTGAAGCGGAAGGGTCCTGCCCGCCCCACCAACTAACTCCCTCCGGCGCAGGAGGGAATGGTATACTAACGTGGGAATTTTATAGGAAAGGATGAATGGAAGACACATTCTGGTCGAGTTTCAACAGGTTGAAACTCTGGGGAGACTTGCGTTTCAGCCTCAGATCTGAAAAGTAAAAACGAGTTCATATTGTCATACTTGAATAGGCTTAATTACTGATGATTGATATAATTAATATTCTTAAATGGGCTTAATCACTGATGATTGATATGATTAAAGTACTTGTGATAACTGATATCATGAAAGTACTTGAGATAACTAATATTATCAAAGTACTTGTGATAACTGATATCATTAACGTATTTGTGATAATTGATGTCATTAAAGCACTTGTGATAACCGATATTTTTAAAGCATGTGTGATAACTGATATCATTTAAGTACTTGTGATTACTGATATCATTAAAGTACTTGTAGTAACTGATATCATTAAAGCACTTTTGATAACTGATATCATTAAGGTATTTTTGCTAACTGATGTCATTAAGGTATTTTTGCTAACTGATATCATTAAAGAACTTGTGATAACTGATACCAATAAAGCACTTGTGATAACTGATATCATTAAGGTATTTCTGATAAATTATATCATTAAAGCACTTGTGATGACTGAAATAATTAGAACGCTTGTGATTACTGATATCATTAAAACACTTGTGACAACTGATATTATTAAGGTATTTGTGATAACTCATATCATTAAAGCACTTGTGATAACTGACTTCATTAAGGTATTTGTCATAAGTGATATCATTGAAACACTTGTGGTAACTGATATCATTAAGGTATTTGTGATAACTGATATCATTAAAGTACTTGTGATAACTGGTATCATTAAGTATTTGTGATTACTGATATCCTTGAAGCATTTGTGATACTTCGTGTCATTAAAGCACTTGTGATAACTGATATCATAAATGTAATTTTGATAACCCTTATCCTTAGAGCATTTGTGATACCTGATATCATTAAAGCAATTGTGATAACTGATATCATTAAAGCACGTGAAATGATTAATAATTGATATTATTAAAGCACTTGTGATAACTGATATCATTACAATACTTGTGATGATATTATTAAACCACTTGTGATAACTGATATCATTAAAGTGCTTGATGTAACTATCAACAAAATGCTTTTGATAACTAGTATTATTAAAGCATGCGTGATAACTGATATCATTAAAGTACTTCTGATAGCTTTCATTAAAGTACTTGTAGTAACTGATATCGTTAAAGCACTTGCGATATCTGATATCATTAAGGTATTTTTTTATAACTGATATCATTAAAGCACTTGTGATAAGTGATATCATTAAAGCATTTGTGAAAACTGATACTATAGAAATAATTGTGATACCTGATATCATTGAAGTACTTGTGAATAATATCATTAGAGCACTTGTGATAGCTGATATCATTAAGATATTTGTGTTAACTGATATCATTCAAGCATTTGTGATAACTGATATTAGTAAATCACTTGCAATAACTGATATAATTAAGGTATTTGTGATAACTGACATCATGAAAACACCTGTGATAACTGAAATAATTAAAACTTGTGATAACTGATATCATTAAAGCACTTGTGATAACTGATATCATTAAGGTATTTGTGATAAAGGATATCATCACTGCACTTGTAATAACTAATATCATTAAAACACCTGTGATAGCTGATATCATTAAAGCAATTGTGATAACTAGTATCATTAAAGTACGTGTGATAACTGATGTCATTAAAGCAGTGACAACTGATATTATTAAGGTATTTTTGATAGCTGATATCATTAAAGCATTTGTGGTAACTAACATCATTAAAGCACTTGTGATTTATAATATCATTCAGGTATTTGTCATAATTGATATCATTAAAGCACTTGTGATAACTGATATCCTTAAAGCACCTGTGTAATTGATATCCTTAAAGTACTTGTGATAAATAATATTATTTAAGCACTTGTGTTAGCTGATATCATCAAAGTTCTTGTGATAACTGATACCATTAGCGCATTTGTGATGACTGATATCATTATAGCATTTGTGATAACTGATATCACCATAGCACTTTGGTAACTAATTTCATTAAAGTACTTCTGATAAATGATATCATTAAAGCACTTGTGGTAACTGATATCATTAAAGCAATTTTGATTACAGCAATTGTGATAACTGATAGCATGAAAGTACTTGTGATAGATTATATAATTAGAGCACTTGTGATAACTGATGTCAATAAAGCATTTGTGATAACTGATATCATTAAACCACTTGTGATAACTGATGTCATTAAGGTATTTGTGATAAATGATATCATTAAAGTACTTGTGACAAATTATATCATTAAAGCACTTGTGATTACTGATATCATTAAAGCACTTGTGATAAGTGAAATAATCAAAGTGTTTAGGTTAACTGATATCATTAAGACACTTGTGATAAGTGATATCATTAAAGGTCTTGTGATAAATGATATCATTAAAGTATTTGGGATAACAGATATCATTAAAGCACAAGTGATAGCTGATATCATTAAAGTATTTGGATAACTGGTATCGTTAAAGTACTTGTGACAAATGATATCATTAAAGTACTTGTGACAACTGACATCATTAAAGTACTCGTGATAATTGATATCATTAAAGTAATTGTGATAATTGATATCATCAAAGTACTTGTGATAACTGATATCATTAAGATATCTGTGGTAAGTGATATCATTAAAGCACTTGTGAAAACTGATATCATTAAGTACTTGGGATAGCTGATTTCATTAAAGCATTCGTGATAACTGACATCATTAAAGTATTTTTGATAACTATTATCATTAAAGCACTTAAGATAACTGGTATCATTAAGTTATTTGTGATAACTGATAGCATTAAGCCACTTGTGATAACTGATATCTTTAAAGTATTTGGGATAACTGATATTATTAAAGCGTTTGTGATAACTGATATCATTAAAGTATTTGGGGTAACTGATATCATTAAAGCATTTGAGATAACTGATATCATTAAAGTATTTGGGTTAACTGATATCATTTAGGTATTTGTGATGAATGATATCATTAACGCACTTTTGGTAACTGATATCATTAACATATTTGTGATAAATGATATCATCAAAGCGCTTGTGATAATTGATATCATTAACGCACTTGTGATAACTGATATCATTAAGGTATTTATGATAACTGATATCATTAAAGTCCTTGTGATAACTGATATCATTAAAACAATTGTGATAATTGATATCAATAAAGTCTTTGGGAAAACTTATATCATTAAAGTATTTGGAATAACTGATATCATTAAAGCACTTG
>JAUUDW010053587.1:0-13787 GCA_032361385.1 Panulirus guttatus
ATGAAGACTTCTTGTATGTATGTATTAAGCAGATACTCATAACTTATTTTTCTTTTACCATCAGTGTCTGCCGGCACGTCTTCTCCAATAAATATAAAAGGTGCTTTCCATAACTTTGAACTTTTTATATAACTAACCTCCTACCCCAGGAGCCTTAGTGAGGTAGTCAGGAACAAATGAAACTATGGCCTCATTTGCTTCCTCTTAACCGTTGCACTTAATGTACCAAAACCTACTGTTCATGACGAAACAAAGGTTACTTCATGGTTTGCCTTGAGCACTTCCTATGCCTTAGTTCAGCCCACACTGTAAGCACCTCATCCCTGCCACCTAACCCATGTACTGCATCAAATCCAATTCACTCTCTCTATTTTAAGCTTCGGACCCTAATACCCCTACCCGTTGCTCCCTCTGACACAGATCTGTTTAGCCAGTTGGTGTTTGTTCATCCACTCCCCATGTTTGAACCATTCCAGCATACTTCATTCGAACCTCTCGATCAGATTGCAGTTACTTCCACACCTCTTTTTCAGTCATTCCTTACACAGTCAACCCACCTCGCACCAAATATTGTCTTCTGGCATTTCATTTCCAGTATGTCCACCTTCTTCCTTTCTTTTCCATTAAAACAGAAGACACATTCACATGAAACTCAGGACTACTAGACCTGAAAACACAGCCATCTTAACCCCAATGGGCACCGAGATATTCACACACATACTCCTTAATGTACCCACAACCTGAGCCAGGTCTTCCATCCTATGACTGACTTCAGTCCCCATAATTCCAACCATCGCCAAGTCCATCTCCAGGTACATAAAGCAGATCAATACATCATGAGCACACTTTAAATATTTTACAGGGGTTTTAAAAACAGCAGCTAAAGATGTGCTCACGATTTGCGAAACGAACTTAGTGAATTCTAATCGCTAGGTACTTTTGAGAATCCCAACGCAACTGTTGTCAATTTTGGACACAAAAAAATACATCTGCTCCACAAGGAACAGTGGGAGGAGATTCCACAGACTTATAAATCCCAAGACTATGGATGAGCGGTACATTAAGAAGAGATACGCATATTGCAATATTGGTGAAAAATGGAAATAACAGATTCTTCAACTATTAACTTTACTTGGTCCTAATAACAACTTGTATTGCAAGGACTAGATGTGGTCTATTCTCCTAATTAATGAGCTGATGGCTAAATATTCAGCAGTTGTAAATAAAAAAAAAGTTTAACATGAATCAATGTTAGCACACTATCTAAAGAATGGTGATATATGTCACATTAACTCAGTGGATGGATCAAAGTAACAAAGTATTTGAAAAAAATTATAAGTATGATGAAAACTTGTTTGTGACATAATCAGCATCGTTTGAGTAAATTCTATTTACAAAAAAAGAGTTAATCCTATCTCTTATCTACAAAAAACACAAGCTCATTATGTCACAAATATTTACAAGTTACAAGTAGTTAATTATATTTACATATCACACTGAAAACAAGGCTTGTATGTATGAAATTAATCTGAATTAATGAAATTCCTTAAATGGATATTAAAACAATCATAGAGAAAATCGATATATGAACCATCACAACATATCTCCGATGTGTTTTTCCTAAATATCCAAAATATTCGATTACAGTTACATGGGCACACATATGAAAAAGTACATTGCTGTAGTCATAAAAGAACTCAAAACAATGGAAAGAAATCTGCCTATTCTGCAAATCCCAACAATTCAACAAATACACAAAACAATGGAAAGAAATCTGCCCATTCTGCACATCCAAACAATTCAACAGGTATTTCAATCTTCTTTCCAATAAAGCTCACGATATTTCCTCGATAAGTTTTCAAAATTTTCTTTGTGGATAAAATCGTCAAGGCCATGACTGGCTGAAAATTTTCAATACTTCCATAGTATCAACGGCACTTGTAACCTTGTGAATAATATGCTTGAGGTAAATCTGACATGACCGTTACATACTTAAACAATTCTAATTCATAAATGGTTACTCCGATGACAAACCATCAAGGTGTTGGGCTGAAATCCTTAATTTAATTCGGTTTAAACCTGGGCCCTGGATTCTTGTACGACATGATCTGCCTGAAAGATTTATTCCCTCGCGTATGCTACTCTTTTTACTTTATTGATGCCACCCAACTGAAAAGCATTACTCTGATCAAAGCTTACCTTTTCTTTAGCCAAGTTCTCCAACATCTCGCAACTCAAACCAAGCTAGGGTGTATCTGCAGCTCATTAACTTATTAATGTGACTAGCCTTTAGCTCATATCCCTCACTTTGTTTACTTAAAAGACAATATCAAAATTTTATTTGTGAGTTAATCTTACATTACTTTTCTGTCATACCCCATGACTACAAATCCATTTGATATGGGAAATATATATATACTTAAAAAAAAAGACAAAGTCTTTGCTGTGTTTAGTGAGGATGCTTGCTCCCAAATATACCCATGATGCTCAACTTACCTCCCACCAATAGTTTTTGTAGAAAATAGCCAAAGAGCTGTTAGGCAGGTGCGAACCACCTGAAATTCCCTCCCCTCCCTCTTCACTCATTCATAACTTTTGCCATTCTGTTGACCAGGTAAGCAACTGATGTCAAATCTTCACTCCAGGAGATGAAGAGAATCGGGAGGATGAGATGAATGTTTTGTAGCAAGAGGCTACACCCGTACACAATATAAAACCGAGGTCGACAAAGTTTTCTCTCCTCTAAAGGGTTGTTCCACCCAATCATACCCACAGGAAGATATGCTCAACAATTATAGTCTCTAAACTGAACGCAGTAATCTCAACTGTTATATGCATGAACCTCACCAAATAGCCGTAGCAAAAATATACCATTCAGTTCCATGACCCTGTGATAAAACTACCACATGATTACGTATCAAGTTCTTGTACAGGTGTTATTGCATGCAAAGGTGAAAAAACAAACGTAAAGTCCAAATACAGTGTAATGCTAGGACAATGCCATTTTTAACAAAAAAAAAAAGTGTCTTTTTAAAAGGATTATCTGTTACATGTACAGGCAACAACATATTTGAAGATCTTCAAAGTTCAGGGAGATAAATTATCATTAGGCATTATGCAAAAGTTACATTAACTATTAAAATCTAGCTATATGACCATAGAACTATATATAAACGAATAATGGATCACAACCCTTTTCAGATATCTAACATATCACTTTTGATAGAGAGAGAGAGAGACATAATGGTGCGTTCAAAATTTTTTGGTGCTTTTACACATTTTCTTTCTTTTTGCTTTGTTCAAAAAATAATTTCAAATACGATAACTAGTGACATCTGCGAGTTCATAGCAACAAGTGAAACATCAACTGTGTTTATATACTGAAAGAAATATCTGAAAAATAGGGTCACTTTCGCCGATTTGCGAAGATTTAAGGTTTAAAAAAATCTAAGACAACCGAGGTGCCATCAATCATGCCACTTCCAGATGATTTCCTTGTAAAACCAAAGTTTCTACTAGTAACTATAAACAGACACCTGAAGTGCCACCCTCATGAGTTTAACAAAGAATTAAGAGAAATTTTTAATACGATTCAGCAATCAAAATCTGCAAAATACTCTGCATTACAAAATATGGTGGAATAATAAGGCACGTGTAAAGACGAAAAAGTCCATGACGGTGAAGTTATCATCAGGCAGTGACCAACCATGTTTTGTTTAAAATACTGATATGAAAGACTGCAAAAATTATGTCCAATTTAGAAAATAGTTGCATCACAGTAACTCGCAAGCAGCATTCTATCACGCAATTGGAACGCTGGCTTGCTTAATACAGAATGGACCTGTCTCCACAGAAATCCACTGTCACCCTCTTAAACCCTGACAGACATGAATGGAATCTGTGCTTCAATCACATTAAGGACGTCTATATGTGACATGCAGTAGGCATGCACTTCCCACATGACAAAATAAAAATCCCTGTATCCCCTAAAAATAATTCAACCACTCCACATTACATTATGCTTCAGTGCTTGATCACCCACCCTCCTAAAAATAAACAAAACAGTGGCCACAAATGATCACTGGCTGCTTAACAACCAAGAACATTCTCTTAAACAAAAATTATTTTAATGCAATCCCACGTCAACATAGTCAACATCCAAACTTATGCAACAGCACTAACCCCTTCCCATCCTAGGTATTTCTATCCTTTCCACCAAACTCCACGCATAAATAATATGCTCATCCCATCCTCACACTTCAGCCATCTATACTCGCAGATCTCCCCACACCCAGCAAACACCAGTGACAAAACATATTCACGTAATGGTTTGACAGACGCTAAACAACTGCCCCTCAAAAAAAAAACATTCTTGAGCTCCATTCTATGCAGATACCCTCCTGAAACTACACACTCACATAAATGAGTAACATTTTTCGTATCTTACTGTATACACCCTTCTCTTCCACATTACAAACTCTAATTAAGCGTATCACAGCGACTCATGCCCAGGATGCAACTTCCACTCAGAAGGCACCAAACACGTACTCCCCAACAGCCCTAGCCTTACCCTAATACATAAACACACACCATCACTACACTTCGTAACATATGGTCTTGGTAAGTGGATGTGGCTGACTTCCTGAGTGCTGCAAGAGCCCCACATAAAAAGAGCCCTGGGGCAGGTTAAGTAAGTAAATACTACATACAAAAGAACACAGCCAGAGTGGGGGAAAAATGCTTTGCAGAAGGAGCAAAAAATAGAAGCAACCCAGCTTTTAAATACAAAAAAATAATGGAGTTAGTTGCTTGTCTGGTTATTGCAGCATTAATAATGATAACCTGTTGATGTGGGTTGGGGATCTCGCAGGCACCTTACCCACACAAGGGCTCGTTACTAATTTTCCCTCAACTTTCTTGGTGGGGAGCTTGGTCGAGCAAGTCCTTGCATGGATGCATTTTTGGGAGCAGCCATCCTTCCAATAAAGTTTTGTGCAATTGTATTCTTTAAATCTAAGTTTAACAAAGTATTTCATAACTGAAGTATTGAACTATTGCCAAGACTTTCCAATACAAATTCAAGTGAAAGGGAATGAGAGTTCATGACCTGATTGTTTTCTTTTCTTCCATGGAATAATGTATATAAATTCGCATACGGAAAGCAGCGAATCAGTTGGCCTTTGTCCCCATCTGGCCAGTCTCACACTGCAGCACCTCTCAATGGTCGAAAACATTTTCGAATTCCACACTATCTTTCCAGGATTGCTAATATCCCCTTTTGTATATTTTATCGTTTTCTACATCTTTTTCTCTTTGCTATGTCTATATTGGCCGAAGCAATCCTTATTCATGTCTACACACTGTACTATAGACCAATTGTATGAGCTGTTGTTAATCTTGTGACACTGAGGGTATATTGTAGAGATATTCAAATGTGTTTGGTGAAGTCTGTCTAGTACTAAACTATCTCAAGAGGGGGAAATGGTGCATGTGATACCAACTGATTATTATTTGAATATATATACACATATACAGTACAAATTCGCATGCATGTTTTTAATATCATCTGCTTCATAAAGTCTGCTGTATGGTACCTACAACCAAGGGACAGATATAGTCCACAAAAGGCATCCAAAGTGTTAAGCACAACTGCTGATACGGGATACATGCTGTATGAAGCACCCTCAGCTGAAAGGTCAATGGCTTCAGTGAAAATAATACAAAAATAATCTCGAGTCTTCAGTAGACAAGGAGCATAACATAATTTACATGAATTAGTAAAAAGAAAAATTATGGAATCTTATTATCCAATACAAAGGTATACATTAGTGCTGGGGTGTGCAATTCCTTGTTTAATGATCAGTGATACGTGAAAAATGGGGTACGGAAAGATGGGTACCATTCCAGTTACAGCATAAAACTCCTGAGTATGAGGGCAATACATAGGGAAACAATGATCACTTCACGCTGAAGTGTGTACAAAGAATAATTAGTGGGAATTACAGTTATATATTCGAACATTTAACAAGACCCATCAATAACATGTGGTCACCTCTGCGTCATCTCTTTGAATCAGCTCATTACGTCCTCTTTCCAATGATTCCTACACAGTCTGAAGTTACCTCTTTTTGAGTTCCTGTGACTATCAAATTAAATCAGCAAAGTAAATACAAGCGCTCAATACTGTATAATTCCTAATTCAGCAAATCCATGTCAATACAGTCAAAATTCAACAATTTTATTCGAGCCTAAAAATAGAAAAGTAAAAATAAGTGGCTAATTAATTAAGGTAATTCAAAATACAGATTTTGAATTCTACAGTGCCTCTGCCCCTTAAAACAGATGTGAGCATGTGCACATTTATATACTAGTGTGTGTGTGTGCACATTCTTGGTATCAAGCAAAACAAGCACACACAGACACACTAATGAAGATTCTCCTATGTATAAGGAAATACTCTCTTTTCATTTAATTCCTTTCATACCTGTGGAAGGTGAAGTATTTACAATACAGGAATGATACTCCTCTGAGGGACAGCTCTGCAACAATACTGCCATAACCTGCAGTTACCCCGTCATAACGTATTTACTTGTACAACACATCTTCAGCATTCAACCACTTGCTTTTTATCCCATTCATTCGAGAATCCGGCAATCAATCCACTTCAAGATTCAATCAAAATGACGAGACAAAGGGTTACATCCACTCAGAGGAACCGCAATGCTGAGAACTTCGAAGTATTCATGTTCACAGTATAAAGTTCATGGTTTCCACCACTTAAGCAGTTGCATCCACTCTCACAGTCTGTTTACAAGGAACCCAAGTTTGGAATATTAATACCCATCTTCTCGACGATTTTCAACTGCGCTACAGCTGCATCTCGAAGGGAGAAGAGATGTGCCATTTCCATTTCTGTCTTGGCCAGTGGAATTGCCTTGTCAAAGAGTTCCACACCTCGCTTCAAGTTGCCACTGCAATATGAAAAATTGAGAAATTCTGTCATACAATCATATTTCATTTTGAGAATACTCTTACTACGTACAAAACAAAGTAAGATAGTAACCTTAAATGGATAAAGTTATCAGCTGACCAATGGAATTCACTTGAAAGTCGGATCAACTATGAAAATGTCAGGGTGTGATACGCACTCCAATGTGACCAACCCTGTGTACATCTACCCATAAGTCACATATCCAAACTCCGAATCACAATATAATAACTGTTTCACCACTTTTCCTCGCTCTGCTTTACTTGATGAAGTTACTTCACCTACAGTTGTCCTCTTTTTCTTTACGTATTATGGAAGCTTTATGACTCTTTTGAGCTAGTGACAATATGTTTGTATGCGTTACTAACACAAACAATTTTAAGGCTAATGGCCTGAGGGCTGCTATCATACTGGTTGTACAAAAATGGAAGAATTAAGTGGAGTTCGTACTGCAAGCCATCTTCCTTTAAGGCCTATATACTTTATTTATTTACGTATTATATTTATCATCATTTACTTGACTTCCAATTTTCAAGGGATGAATCATGTATATCAAGCTTGGATATCACTGTATTCATATACCTTGTTACTTATGATACTATCACAAAACTCATGATACTACTGGATAATGATCACGTGTAATTAAAAATTACTATTTCTTAACATTTCAATTACTTTACATTCAACCAAGAACAGGAGTCAACATCAGTGTAATTTGGATCTGTCACTTACCTATCTATCAATTTTTAACTCCCATTTATGCTGAGAGGATCAAGTGCATGCAGTGTGCAACTAATAAAATGACAGCATAATAATGCTTCATCCCCATCATGTTTCCTGACTGTTACGATTCAATTCATTTTTCTTCAATACCATCTGCTGTTTCCACACCTCGGTGAGATAGCATTAAGAACAGACAAATAAACCTTCAAATAAAACTTCTTTCTTAACTCTGTCCTCTCTTCCTTCTTTAGAAGAGTAACAATACACGAAGAGAGGATTTCCTGGCCCCACCACTCTTACCCTCCTTAGCTGCTTTCATCACGACATGAAGGAGATGCAGGAATAGAATTCTTGCTTCCTTGTTCCCAGGGATGTGATTCAGGTCACGCATTGACAAAATGAGATTAGCTGGAGGAGGTGATCTATCCTCTGTCACTTTAGAAAACAAGGATGAGCAGCAGAACTAAACACACGTATACACAATTTTGCAAAGATACAGGTTTACGGCAAGTACATTGATAAACTACACCATTGCAAGAGGCTCCCTAGATAATCCAACGGGTGAAAGCTTTGAAATAACAATATTATCTAAACTAGAAGGTAACAATGCATGGAATATCACATTTCTTTATCATACCTGACTACCTCTCTTCGGCTAAGTGGTGACAGGGAGACACCTGCACACACCTGCTCTCTTGCTGTCATGAAAGATGTTTCAAAAGTAGGGCCTGACATCAATAGCCAAGCCCTACAGGCTATACCATGGTTCACCTCAACCACTACATAGGCCAATGTGAATAATATAAAAAATCCAACTTACGTTTGCACTTCAATCGTAGCCAAATTTTCATATGCCAGCTCACATTTGTCGTCAATTTCAAGAGCCTGTGTAATGTAGGACCGGGCCTGGGCTAGGTCTCCTTTCCACTGAAGTATGAGCAAGGCCCTGTGAACAAGTGTGGTGGGATTGTCGGGCTCCACTTCTAAGGCTTTGATGTAGTAACTGTCAGCTCGTTCATGTTCGCCCTGATCACAGAGAACCTGAAGGGGAGGTGGAATGATTTAAGGGGGGGTGACTGGTAATGCCAGAAATGGCAAACTAGTATGAAAAAAAAAAAAAAAAAAAAATTATATAATACAAAGCTCATTAAGAGTTTACAGGACTACGGAGGTAGTAAACAACATGGAGGGCTGGAATCTGGGGTGTTATTGTGAGGAGTAAATTATCATCTTTTTCACTTTATCATTCATATCCCGCAAAAGTCTACAGACAGTGAACCCCTTTAATTGAACCATTCATGCACCACTTTTATGTCTCTATTTCGACATGTTCTAATGCTCCATTTAAGAACTATCGAACATCCTTACTTCCATGTCTCCTCTTCAAAATTCAACATTTATAATAATGTCCAACATCAATGAATACACAAGAATTCAAAGACACGTAAAATAAAAAACAACTGACTAAATTTCCCTTTTTCAGAAAAATACAAAGGAGAAACATTACCTGAGCATAAAGTACGTAACACTCGACACATTTGGGGAAATTCTTAATAGCTTCTTCAAACTTCTTCATCACTTCCTCAACCTTTGCTTTGTCACCTAGCTGATATGCATATCTGTCATAGCAAAGTTATGTGTAGTTATTATCTTAACGCCAACACCTGTATTTAATGGCTATTTTCCCCCTTAGAAAACAAGTGCTGTTATGGCAATATCGATATAATAAAGTTTTTTAAGTCCTTAATACACCTTTATTTCATTTATTTCAGTTATTATATCAAGGTTTTGTGCTTAGCAATAGTTTTATAGTCATTATAATTGCTCTCACCTGTAGTCTGTGTAGCATCGTTGGACGAAGGCAATGGGGAAGTTGGAATTAAGTTCAACAGCTGTTTTGAAATCTGACATGGCTGCATCAACCTTACCTATCAATAAATGTATCTGAAAAAGACGAGAAATTCTATTAATTCACAGTGAAAAGTAAACACGTGGAAAGTGTACAATTAAATCCTGTCAATACCCTTTTCTTTACTGTGAATAAACACCTTGAACGCATTCCATCTTCCAACTCTTGTAGTGACCTCAATCCTGTTCTGACCATTAACCCCATTCTTCATACTTTTATTATTCGATCTACTAACATAAACAAGGCATCTCTTATATACATAGCAAGATGCTTCGCAAACTCTTACCCCAGATAATGCAAATGGTGTAATGAAAAAAAATCTATCTAGGGGGAAATTACCAATAAAGTGCTACAGAACCTAATATTCCACTCCATAATTAGAAAACCCTGGGCCTATTTTTCAAAATTCTTCATTCAATTAAGCATCAACTAACAACAACCATACCTGTCCTCTATGATGGAAGACATCTGAATTAGTAGGATCTAAAAGGGCGGCTCTATCAAAGTCGTGAAGACTGCTATCCACTTTTTCATGCTGCATGTGTAGTGATCCACGCTTTACAAGGGCATTTACTTGCATCTGCAATGAAGAGTGAGACAGATCAACTCATCTTAAAAAACTGTATTTAAATATCATAAGGACATCGTGAAAAAAAAATTCTTTGGCGTGAACGTGCCACAAGGGTTAGATTAACCTTCAGTAAATGTGGGAAACTGTAATGACATATTGGTACATACAAAAGAGATGTGCAAGATTAAAATAAAGTTATCAAATTTTCACAGAGTGCAACCCTTTACTAAAGTTTTTCCAGTGCCTGCGGACTGACGCACTCTTATCTTCATTGTTTCAAGTCATCAACATAATTTAATAATAATACTATAAGTAGATCTGACAGTGATATAATCTCTATAAGTGTGATGGTTAAGAAAATTCAGAATGAAACAGCAGTACTTTAATCTCTTATGTTTTGACCCGAGGCCTTCTTCAGAGGGAATTATTATGATACAATTGATACTATTCTCTCTAGAGAAAGACCCTGGGTGAAATGAAAGTGATAGCAGTACTCCTGCTTCATTCTATGAGTTTTACTACCACCACACTTCCACTAACATATCATGAATCCAGCACACGCAATCTCTAGGACTTAAGAGTAACACTAATTTCTTAATTATACACAAAAAATTATACCATGACCCATCTCTGATCTCTAACCTTGAGTGGACAACCTTCAATGCCGATAAGCGCAGTAAGGTCTTCCATGGCCTTTGTACTCTCCCCACGAAGCTGGTACAGCGTGGCCCGTAACAGCAATGATTCAACTTTGTATGGAGTGAGAGGGTTTAACAGTTCATTCTGGCAGCATTCAATGATTTCTCCATAATTACCCTCCTGTAGATGCTGTCTTGCTTTCAGGTAACCACTGTCGAAGGAGATTTTATCATTTTGGGGCCCTCACAATAGCTATCATCTTCTAAGTTAAGCGATTTTCTCACTGTTACTGCCATTTCATAAAATAAAAGTACACAATTATGACTAATTTCTGCCAAATTACTTATTTGGAAAAACATATGAACGACAGACAAAAAGTGCTGTACACTCATAATTGTTGGACTACAAACAAAAATTAGTGCTGTACACTCATAATTAAGTGATGTTAAAAAAAAAACTAGCAGCCAGTGGTATCTACTTAACTAACACAGGAAATGCTCATCAGGTGGAACAGCAATCACAATTTATAAGAATTTATAAGATTTGAAACCATGCATTACATTTGACAGCTAAAGAATGGATGTGAGCAAATGATGTTTATCATCTGTTCCTGGCACTCATGCTGATACAGGAAACAGTGAACAAGCATGGGAAAAATAAAGGAAAATACAACACTTGGATGTTAGCCTATCCAAAAAGGAAAAAAAATACCAATGAATGTGAAAAATCTTGCACCCCACACGCCTTCCCACATGTTCAGGCCCAGAGCCTTCAAAGCGCTTTTCACGCCATCCTCTTTGGTTTCCTCCCTTTTCTTCCACTTCTGACATGTACACCCTTAAGTCGCTGTCTTCTCAATCATTCTCTCCGTATGTCCAAACCATTACAGTAACCCTCTTCAGTTTTCTCATATATACTCCTCATACTAACACACCTCTCTCTTACCCAGTCATTCTTATTCAATCAACTCCCCTCACACCACGTATTGTCCTTAAACACTTCATTTCCAAGTCATTCCCCCTATCGTTTATGTTTCTGCCTAAGGCCCATGCCTCATACCCAAATAACACTGACATGACTACTGTACCATCCAACATATCCATCTTTGCCTTTAGACAAGCGTCCTCTCTTTCCATACATATCTCAATGTGCCCAGGAACTCAGTCCACTCATCCACCCTGTGGCTCACTTCACCTCCCATGGTTCCATTCCCTGCCATATCCACTCCTAGGTATCTGAAAGACTCCCATTTCCTCCTCTTCCTCAAAATTCACATATCATATCAAGCGGGGAAATAAATCTATAACTGAACTTGAACGTCTGCAACCTTAAACTGACAAACAAACTGATTGACATGGCTCACAGGAGGCATAAGAATTTGAATATTGGTAAGTGAAAAGCATAACATACTGGGATTAAAATGAGAGGGTAAGCATCAGTAAGAATTCTGTTCAGCTACAAAAGGCGAGGGAAAGATTTGGGAATAATAATCTGTTGATCTAAAGGCCAAGTAAATTGTAAAACAAGCCAAAAAAAATTCTCGGATTCATAGGTATGGCTTTCAGATTCAAGTCTAAGGAAGTCATCCTCACTGTACAATTATTTGGTGCATCTCTATCCTGAATACTGCATTCAGTTCTGGTCACCTTCCTTGAAAGAAAGACACAAGCAGAGCGGATAGAATACTGCATCAAGCTGCCAAGATACTTTCCAGATGAGAGACAAATTCTATGAGAGCTAACTTCAAAATTTAAATACATATAGCTTAGAAAAATGAAGGTAAAGAGGTGATCTAGCACAGGCATTCAAAACTATCAAAGGCTTTGATAGTCTCAATCTAAAAAGCTACTTCAGGCTCGATTAATCTGATTTCATTTGCAGTAATGGATACAAACATATTACCTTTAATGAGGAGAAGTACTCTTTCTTCAACGCCATTGTTACCGTATGGAATGATTTACTGATTAGCGAGGTTGAAAGCAGTGCTACCGATGCTTTTCAGAACTGACTCGATAAATGTTTAGCTTCAAGTCCATGATTAATATTAATTGTTCCTCCTTAGTCAAGTGAACAGTTTGCAGGTTTTTCTCTCTGAATCATCCGTATGCCTTTCTACTTTTACCAAACTAATGTGTGGGTTTCTGAGATATTTTTGTTATTGCAGAAAACCTCGAAAGGACCCAACAGTCTGGTGTTGCTTTATTTCCTTCTATATTCCCTTTGCATTAATAAGACCAATGTAATAAATGATGCTGAGGGATGCAAACAAGCGTAACTACATACTAGGTAATAGCCCCACTCGAAAGTCAAATGTACCGTATACCATACTTGTTGGCTGTATTTTTCTCTGGAGGATGTTCTGCCTCATCCACGTCACCCTCTTTCTCCTTATCGACAGAGTTAAATATGGGGTCCTCAGCAAATGACTCGAAGAATGTCTTGATGAAGTGCTTTGACGGCATTACGGGCTCACGATCCTCCATGGCTTCCTTGGCATGCATGCGACCTGTCAATAAGACATACCGGTAGTAGTTACTAAATGTAAATAAATTTAATGGAAACTGTACTGAAATAATAAGCACTTAGTACATTTAGTAAAGTTGAAAATTAACATCAGCTTTAGGCCTATGTAAACTTTCCATCTACGAAGGAAAGAAAGCGAAATGTCCTGAAATTTCAATGTTTCAATAAAAAAATACGTGACTAAATGACTGTAGTGTAACACTTTACAACCCTTTGATCTTAATCTTGGAGCAGCCTGTCTCTCTCTCTCTCTTTTTTTTTTTTTTAAGTGACCAGCATGGAACAGACAAATAATATATCCCATTCAAAACCATCTTCGGGGATAGAAAATTTTTAAAAAGAAAGAGTACAAATTAAACAACATAATAGCTTCCCTCACATATTTCTAAAGTGCTTCTCTTATAGTGAGTGGTTTCTGTTTTCATAATTTCCTT
>JAUUDW010053698.1:1305-16085 GCA_032361385.1 Panulirus guttatus
CTCGAGTATTACAGCCTTTGATAATATCAGCTTTCAGGCAAAATTTTGTATCATAATTACTAGAGTATTGTATCATAATTATTGTATCGTAATAACTAGGTTAGGTTAGGTCAGGATTGGGTAATTGCCTGCCCATTTTCCCTGAAGTGGTCATACCCCCATAGCCCCTCTCCCCTCATTTCTCTCTCTCTCCCTTTCCAGGCTTCTACAAGCAGGGGATCGGGGAGCCCCTAGGGAGTGTGGCCAATAGTCACCCGTACTGGAAGCATGTCCATTACCGCAGGAAGGTGGAGGATGAGCTGTCCACTGTCTTCAGCAAGTTCAGGGAGATCTGGTAAGCCCGCCTTATTTCTTCTCCACGACGACTCTCCTTCCCCAGATCTGTGTCTGTTGTCATATAATGGGGTACTGTAGCCTGATGAGCATGACAATACGACCCATGAATCATGGCGGTACGACCTTTGGGTATAACATGTTCATAAATGTTCGGGTCAAGTGCCGTGCCTTCTTACTTGAGGACCGTACGGTTGTGTCCAAGGGTCAGGTCTTTCTATCCCAAGGCTTAGATTCATACCAAGTGGCTGAGAATGGCAGCAAAGATTACATTTTGAATAGAAAAGCTTTAGAATTCCAAGGATGTTATGAGAGCAGCAGTTAACACCAAGGTGGGATTCACAATGGTTAGGAGATAGAGGTGTGGGATCCAGGGCACTTCATATCCTCTGGCTAGATTATGGTTGGTCACCTTATTCATGTATTCCAACATCCTCCTTGTACTTTTAGAACCTCACATTTCCCCTTTGCTTCAAAAACCTTAGCAACTTATGACTGGGTCTATGGATGTAAATCAAATTGACATATACAAAAAAAATTGGAAGTTTTACTGCAACTGTCTGCAGCTTCTGACAGTAGATATCAAAGAACTTTACATATTATAAGGATGGTGCTGAAGTTTTTAGTTGTAATGGAGGCCTTACATTTATTACAAATGAACAATTGATTCCTTCATCTGTAGAGAATTTGTTGAAATGCTCTCTTTATTATTCAAATGAATATTTAAAAATCATACTTAATGTCTTTCAGGACAAACTAGATATCTATGTATTGAAAAAAATATGCAACTTCATCTGCAGTGTTGTAAACATAAAATGAAATGATACGTTCATCACTGAGTAAGCTATCTGGAGTGTGCCACTCGAGATGAGTCCACCCAGACCAGAAGCAGGCGAGGATCAATGGTAACCTTTAGCAGGATTAACCCCCACAGTGCTGGAACATGGCTAAGAGGATTATAGAGTTGGGTTGGGGGAGAACACCATGCGTCTCTCCTGGTTTTGTACAGTCTCAAGCGTGTCCATTTGAATGATGAAATGAAGTTTTTACATGTGACTAGGTCAGTCATATTCATAACCTCTGATGAATCATGCATTGATATGATGTGAAGGAGGTCACAAGATATTATCTCTCTGTCTACACCTGTATTTACCTCAAGGTTCTAGTGGTGGTCTTTCGATTTATTAGACTTTTGGAAAATGACCACTAGTAATTAGCATTACCTTGCCAGATTTTAGATTCCAGTAAGCCTTACCATTTACTCGATACAGATTATTTATTTCATACATAGTGTAGATGGTAAATGGATTAGATTTAGTAATATCACTTCATCATTAGTATTATCTTTTTATAGTATGTTGCAAGGGCAGGTGTAATTTAAGTGTGATTATGTATTCCACAATTCCTTAATGTTCAGGCAAGTCCTCAGGAGAAATTATGGAGAAAGGTTGGAGGGAGCGCTGTGATGTACTTGTGGTAGAGGTTAATTAAAGCTGGCCTGGGGAGAGATGGGTCTGGTATGTTCCTTTGGAATTTAATGAACTTGTTAAGGCCTCCTTTGAGGGGCGAGTCAGGTAAACACATCCATGCTGGTCATGCACTCATATATGTTCTCTGACTCACTGCCATTATTTAGACTCTCTCTGATTAGACTAACCAGCTCATTCTAACAAACAATACCTTTCTCTCTTCATACTTAACTTTTTCTTTGACTTTAATAAATTTATCTCGCTGATTCTTTTGACTGAACTATTACATAACCCACTCACAGCTTCACATCTTCATCCCACACACTCACCCAGTAAACTTAGGGCTCAGACTCATCTCATTTACGTATTCATACACATTCATCCCACACATTCACTGTGCACACAACCCACATACTTCATGCAGATGTAGCCACACTCATGCATGGATGCTTTCCTTGTAAGAGTTTTGTTTCCCTGAAAGCTCTGCCTCCAGGATTTCTCCCTGACTCTTTTGTGTCCCTTCATCCCTTATATTACCTCTCCTGCCTTAGTTTTCCTTTGCTCATTAAGTGTCTTTGTGTTCTTTCTGTGTCTTCTTGCCTTCCCAAAGTTTCTATCTATCCTCTGAATGTCCTTTTGCACTGTGAATATTTCCTTTCCCTCAAATTATTTCCTTGAGTTTCTCTTTGCCTGTCAGTTGTCCCACAACAATCCCCTGAGTGTACCCCATAAGTGTACCCCAACACTGTGACTGTCCTCCTTCCTCATGCATTATCTCCTGCACTCTGTGAGTATTCTTCTGCCCCATGAGTGTTCCTCTATCTTTTGAATGATATATCTAATACTGCAGTGATGCCGTGGTGGAGGAAGAGACCCAGAAGTTGCTGCGGCTGCCTTCCTTCAACAACTGGGCCTGGGAGGACTGGGAGATGCTCCTCTTGCTCCAGCACATGTAAGTTGTTCATCTTATTGATTTCCATTGTACTCAATTATCCCTGTCCACCATATTTATATTTAACATTTTTCATTACCTTTTTCTAGTACTCCTTTGTTTTCTGTGGACATAGGTTGAGGATGTGTGGAAATGATATTGCTATACATACATACCTGATCTACCCCATTAAACTGCTCCTATACCCCGTATGTGTTTACATTTTCAGTAATTGTTCCAGTGCCCCCATTCTCTCCCTTTCTTTCCTGAGTGTACCCCAGCATCAGACTATCCTCCTCCTTTCTCATATTTTCTCCTTTTTTTCTTTATTTGCCATATTCATCCACCATGATATTTTTTGTAATTATTCACATTTCCATTTCCATTGACTTTGTCTCTCTCTATATATCTTCCTTAATGGTAAGTTGATGCTTAATTTTATTATTTGTATAATTACCTCACCTTTAGCTATTTTAAGTCTTGTCATTATTAGAATGGAATGACTTTTGTAACTTGCACGTTTTGAAAGTGTTTAGTGTTTGAGGTATGATTGTACCCGCAGGTATAATGACTTGGGCCTGATGACCAAGTTCGGCATAGAGACAGAGGTCCTACGAGACTTCATGTGCAGAGTCTACCATTGCTATAATCAAGTCCCCTTCCACAACTTCCAACATGCTTTTTGTGTCACACAGATGGTGAGATCTGGTGATCTGTTATTTAACATTTAAGGTGTAGTTTTGTTTGTCAGTATTCTCTGCTTTAAGTTGATTGGCAGTATATTGTTTACCATCAGTACTTTCTTTCCATGTATGATGATGAAGTGCTGAAAACTTATTACTTATATACCTTACAAAAAGATATTGTCTGAGGTATAGAACTAATTTTTCTTTTAAGAAATAAAACATGTAATTTGGTTAGAAAGGTAAGACGAGTATAGGAAACATTTACGACAGAGCTCTTTAATCTACTTTACTTTAAATGAAACAGATGGATTTCAATTGCACAATAACAAATGAAGCTGTAAAAGTGTGGGGAGATTGATGCTTCCCTCCATCAGGTTGAGTACTTTGTTGGATTCAGTGAGTGATGAGATGTGATATTTGAAAAGATATCAGGAAGACTTAATATAGACATGGCTATAAGATGCTAATTGCATACTGAGTAGAATTTTTGTTTGACTCCAGGGTATGTAAATCATTCCTGGGAAGAAAACTAAAGGGAGGTTAATTTACCTATGAATAAACTTGTTTTTCTACCCTGATGGTAAATGAAAGGCTGTTACTTTTATGTCAGAAATAAATGACAGTAATGCATCAAAGGGGCGTTATACCCTTTGAAGATTTTCTTTTTCTCCTGATAGTTTTTATTTAGAGTAATTGTAATACCTGAAAGTTATGTCTAATATCAATATGTTGCCCTAGATGTACGGCATGATTTGTAAGTGCGACCTGCAGCGACGACTAGGTGATTTGGATGTCTTGATTCTATTGACCTCATGTATCTGTCATGATTTGGACCACCCAGGCTTCAACAATATTTATCAGGCAAGTAAGATGACAGTGGGGAGGAGCCTTTGGTACTATGTGTTGTTACGCCTCTCTTAAAGAGTTTCTGCCTGTGGAACTTAGTTACCATAGCATTTTCATGAGTTCCTACATTTTTACCCATCTTTGAGCCTGTCCTTTATGATATTTAAGATGTACCAACTCATGCAGATTTCAGGACCAGAAATAACTGTAGTGCCAAGACCTGCCAGCAGCTGTTTACTTTGCAAATTTTGGAATTGTTATTGTCTTAAGAATTTAACCCCATTTTTTTCTTCGGTTATTTGTATGCTTGTTTTGATATGCCTTTGTTGTCATCATATCATCATGCCCATTGAAATATTTTCCCATTAACTTGTGATTATATACAGAATGCTGCCTAAGGATCTTATATATTGTAATACTGATTACACTTTGACTCGCATTGTTTATGAGTGTATGGAAATTGGCTACAGTAGATTGTTTGCTCCCTTGAACTGATTCTGTTCTTTATGACATGAAAGAATTTTTTTCCCATTCAGCCAGCAGTAGTTTTGCATCCCATGTTCTGTTGATAGTTCTCCTTAGTGCAGCTTAACAGTACCTCCTCTTACAAAAATTTGATAATTTTTAGTCTATATATTTTCTGTGAAATGAAAATACTTCTACTTCCTGCATTCCAACTATATTTTTTTTTTCTTTTGATAACTGAATGTGCTTCTTCCTCACACAAACAGATGGGATAGTACTCCTTTCCATGGCTTATCAGTACTTTAGCAAGTACTAGATAATATTTCTTATGGCACTGTAGTATATCTCTATCCTGCTGGAAAAGACATAATAAAAGTCCTTTAGCTTAACAGTACTGTCACTCATTATTACATAACAGTAATACTGCCTCCTGTTGCTAGACAAAACTTGTGCTTCCCTTGAGACTTTCGTATTCAACAATGAGATGCCTTTGTTACCTGTGTTTCACGCCTGTAACCTAATGGTACTACCATTAACCAAGACCCAACAGTACAGCTAATTTCCACGATTTAATCATACTTTCCTCCAGAGCAAAACAGTACATCTGCTTCCTCTGGTTTCTGTTTCTCTCATTCCATTATAACTAATGATAGCTCAGTCTATTTCGCCATTGGTAACTTCTTGGCATGAACATTTCCGTCTCACATGACCATACGTTCCTCTTCTTATGATACCTCTTTCCACAATGGAGTGACGCCTTTCTTTATGACCCAGTAATGTCTTACCTTCCATAGCCTCACTGTTTTTCTGTCTTCGCAGATCAACGCCAGGACAGAGTTGGCACTAAGGTATAATGACATTTCACCCCTTGAGAATCATCACTGCTCTGTTGCCTTTACTGTTTTAGAGAGAAAAGAGTGCAATATATTCAGGTAAATACCACATACAATTGAGATTTCATGCATTTTCCTTTGCCATGAAATTTTCTCACAGATTATTCTTTCATTTTAATTTTTCAATTGCACTGTAAGGAAGCATTTTGTGTTTGAATGTGTGTATGGTATGAACTGTGATGTTCTCACACAACAAATGACCTGTTTGTGTAAAGTGATGAAGGAAGAAGTTTTTTACAAGTGTGGAAGTCCATGTTTCACCTTGATGCAAAGGGCATGGGTTATGGATGTGTATGAGTGAGTTATGAGGCTATATGTACCTGATCCAGCCCTTGAAATGGATCGGAGTAATGATGATAGACAGATGGAAATTGAAATTTTAGGATGTTGGAAGGGTCCTTTTTGAAAAGCTTATTTCTGTGAAGAAGTTTGTGTTTCCAGTTTTATATCATATCTTATGGATGCAGTTATTTCATTGATAGATCTTTATAGGGCAAGTGCTTGTCTATATGAAAAGTACTGATACATTGTCTTCCATTTCAGTCAGTATGTATCTTTACACATCTAAATGTTGAAGGCACCCAAGTTGGTGCCTAGAGCAAGTTTTTAATTATTCTGCATACTGTTTCTGGTTTTAACGTAAGTGAGTTATATAGCTATAAGAAATGTACAGTTAAAAGCTAAGTAATAGAATCTTTAAAGAATATGGAATCCCCCAACATGTGAATGCTTACTTACAAGCACCTGCAACAAGATTTTGCCCCTAGGCCAGGTTAGTGCATAGCACAGTAGTGATAAAGACAAGAAAAAATAGATAAAGTAATAGATGTTTCAATGCTGATGTGTCAGAATCTATATTAGACCACTAATTTGGCCAGCAATATAGGTGTAACGAAAGGTGGTGTATTATTAGAAGGAAGAGGGAAGCTATGCATAGAAATTTCTTTATTTTGCAAAGAATACATTAATTCTTCCGTGGGATAAGTTCAGATCACCATTACCCACACATGAACAAGCCAACTAAGCTATATCATTCCTGAAATTCTTAGCACACAAGAAAAAATTAGGTTGAAGACACAACAGTGCGAAGTTAAGTGACATAGATATCAATGATCTTGCGGTGTACTGTGCCCCAGTCCCTTGAATTCTGCTAAAAACTGTTTCCTAATCTGATCATGAGACTATCATGCAATAACCATTCGTAAACATTTTGAAATTTTCTGTCTGGTTTTGCATACATGAAAATAGTGATAATCAGTGCCTAGAATATACAGGGAAGAATGCATGTATCACATTGGTTTCAACTCAAGATATTATATAGGAGAGTGTAAATCAAATGTTTTACCATTCATCTACTCAGTGTTAAGTAGGTTTAACTGAAAGTCTAACTTCAATATTTACCATATATTTCAGGAATGTGTCACCTGAAGACTACAGGAAAATAAGGGAAGGAATGATCCGGTGCATCTTAGCAACTGACATGGCTCGTCACAATGAGATCCTCTCTGACTTCCGTGAGGTCATACCAGAATTCGACTTTGAGAACAGAGCTCATATCAATCTTGTATGTATTGAAAAATTAAGGAAGAATTTACCGGTTATGGATGTACCAAATTTTATGTTGGGCTTTTTACTGATTGTAGGCCTTTCGAGACATAAAGGTACATTTATATCTTGTCTAATTAGGAATCACTGCTGTAGAATATAGATGATTTGGCAAGCCATAAAACAGCATTAGAATTAACACAAGTACACATGACCAAATGCCAGTAATTAGCTAGTGATACTATTTTCTTCATACTTGTTCACCATTTCCTGAATAGAAAAGTATCACCAGGAACTGATGAAGAGTGACCTCATTTGTTCACATCCACTCTCTAGTTTTCAAGTATGATTCACCAGAACCAGAGCCTCTCTATCCACAGCCAAGCCCAACAGACCTTTCTTTGGGTTTTCCTAACCACTTCATAAGCATTGGTTCAGCCCACTGACAGCACATATCAAAGCCATAAAAAATCTCCTTCATAAACCAGCATTTAGGACACTTACCATAGATTTTTCCTTGTTTTTGTATAGATATTAAGATGTAAGATTCATTAGTTCAAGCTGTTAAAGGAGGGAAGTACTTGCATAACTCCTGTTTTATTTATTTACTTTTATACCTAAATTCTTCTCCCACCTCATTAAGATGGCTTCATATGACCACATCCGTTGTTCCTGACTCCAAGTTGTTCATATGGGAAAGAGCAAAAACGTATGAAAGAAAAGAAAATTGCTTCCAGTAATTTTCCAGATATATGATAATTTTTCATCACTTTTGATCATGGGTATTGTTTTTATTTTATGGCTTTAACAAAACAAATTGGTGAAGGGCATACATTTACTGTATAAATGATACCTGCAAGTAAGCATCCCATATATTTATTCAAGGTAAATTTTACAATATATGCAATATTTCTAATTTCAGTTATGCAAAGTATTTACACAAAGCGCTATGATTTCAAATAAAGGAAATTAGTTGTGGTAGAGGGTCATGGCCCCCTCTGCCACCTGGCTACTATGCCCATGTTCTCAGACAAGCATGAAATGGGTGCTTATTCTGTTCAAGTGTGTTATTTAAGCTTAACCACATAAGTATGAACCTTAGCTTATTGAGAGTGAATAATGGATTCCACAAGTTAAATTGCATACCTGTAAATTTGGTATAAGCTAGGGAAGCCATTTTAACCTGATTGTAGTTTATGATAATTTCTTTTGAGAAAATCGAGTTGGATTTTTTATCAAATTTGGTTGAATCCATCATTTCATTGATCTTCATCTGAGGCTCATTAAGGCCCATTGCTCCTCTGTCTTCATATGCTTAGAGTTATGTTCAAGACAGCAGCTTCCTAACTTTGAGAGAATGCTTAGTTATTTGAAGATGGAGCGAAGATATACATTTTTACATTGTACGTAATGTATTTTTGTTTTCAGTCATAAGCTTTACTGTAGCTGCATTATATACTGATCAAGCAGTACTCCTTGTATTGATCTTCTGCTCAGGGTGGAAGAAATCTACACTGCACATCTATGCATACCGTGTTCCCTACACATAAATTTGTGATCAAAACTTTTCCACATCTTTTTAGATTTCCATATAACTTAATGAATTAACTCAGCTCAGGTTTAAGGGTGAAGGCAAATCGCAATCCACTTTATTCATCCATACTTATGTCTCATGCAAGGCGCAAGCCACTTCATACATCCATACTTATGTCCCATGCAAGTCACAGTCCACTTTGTACATCCATACTTATGTTCCTTGCTGTAATTAACACTTCATAGTATTGTTCAAAACTATATGTCTTTAATCATACTTTGTAATGTTGTTCATTTTGTTGGATTATTCATTTTGTCGACCCACAAATATTATAGGTTTACTCGTAAAGCAAAATGGTAGATCTGTGTACATCCATACTTGTATCCTGTTCTTCGCTTTTTGATATCTAGTTTTGCTAGATCATAGTGTATCTGTGTTGATAGGGGTATATGTATGTCACTCTGACAATGCTTTAGTATATCCCGTACTTGTTTGTCAGTCTTTTCTTCTTGAATTAGAACATAGAACCATACAAGAAGTCCAAAGAGCATCTTGTAAACCATACGATTTTGTAACTGATAATCTGTGATTGCTTAAATGTGCATAGAACAGATTGTTCATTGTTTCTGTATTCCTCAGTTTTTCATAACTTTGCTCATGTATTCATTTTTATAGGTTTCAGTTAGGTTATCAAGATATATCTTGCCTTTTTGTGCTGCACCTCGTCAACATTTTTTTGTAGATTTCTGTCTGCTTTGTAATAGATTCTTTCTCTCATGATTTCAGCTGTCTATGGTCTTGATAAAAGTGGCAGATATCAGTAACGAGGCAAGACCACTGGACATAGCAGAGCCATGGCTTGAATGCCTGATGCAGGTATGTTGTTAGCAAGTGTAGATTTTGTCATCTGATGTCTATGGATGAGCTACTAACAGCTGGTCACTTGGGAGCTGGGTTCGTCACTCTTGATTTATTACGAGTCAGCAAAACCTAAGTCCCCATAGGTTGCATCTGTCAAGTTATGGAAGTAAGTCTGTCTTATTGAAATCTTGTTTCTCTATAGATATCCAGGCTCTTGATATGTACTGATCATTTTAAGCCTGATGAGACTGGTCTCCTTCCCTTAAGAGCTAAAACAACAAACCACCAATACAGAGAAGAAATTTTTTTAACTCTTGGCCACTTCTGTGCATTTGTTTTTACATTATCATGAAATGCATTACGTCAGCAAATTCTCTAGAGGTCAGTACTGATGTTGATATATCATGTAAATGTTTTCATTGTTTTCCTGTAACCCTTACTGCATGACTCAATAGACTTATTGTACTCAGCACACTTGAGTGTTATAGATAAGGTATTCATCCACTCTTCATCAAAATGCATATGATATTACACAGGGCCTTATTATTTTATCTGTATTATTTTATAGTAAATGATATAGCTCAAGCAAAACATGCTCCAATCATGACCATCTTAAGAGGAAAGGCAGTAGAT
Source organism: Panulirus guttatus (assembly GCA_032361385.1). NCBI lineage: Eukaryota > Metazoa > Arthropoda > Malacostraca > Decapoda > Palinuridae > Panulirus > Panulirus guttatus. Next base: position 11,502 of record JAUUDW010053698.1, read on the forward strand.
AAGAAAGAAAACATTTATTAAAGCTCCTCAGGTGTTTGTAAATTTTACTCATAAAAGTAAAAAGGTTATAGGAAAAGGGACAGACAGAAGGAAGAAAATTACACAACTTTGCTGTTTGAAGAAAATAGGAAGGATCATAACGGTCAGTCTTTGTGTTGCTGGTCTCCACACAGAAAATTTTGGAAGCAGCGGCTAGATGCAAGCCCTAGGTCCAGGCTTTGGTGGCAGGGACACGTGCTGACAGATCATGAGTGCAGTGGCCAAAATAACATCTATAGGACAGGGAGAAGGCAGCAACATCAGAGCATACAGAAAGGGATGGTTAGAGAGAGGTGGTCCCTGTCTTAACTTATGAGATGGAAGGTTTTATTTTACTCTGGCTGATAGAGGCGGAAGAAGAGCCAATCCAAAAGCTGATCAGTACTTCACGCTGGGGCCTATAAGATCCCTGTGGATATGAAGCTGCTGCTTACATGAAAATTGATTATTGCACCTATATGTATACAACACCCATAGCTTTGCAGGATCAGATTTTCTTATGTTGCTTATGTGGGGTTTCCAAGATAAAGTGAGGGATATGGTTAATCCACTCAAAGTTGAACTTGTATCTTTTGTGAAACTTAATCACTTTGTCCAGGAAATAGGTCAGCATGACACATATTCTTAGTTTTTCTGTATCCCAAAATGTAACAAAAAGAAAATTTCTTTCTTAGGTATATGCATCATATTTTCCAGTTAGACCATTATTTATTTTCTTTTAGCTTTTATTTCATAGACTATCATTGCTTCCTGTGGCTGTTTGTTTAAGTTCCAGAGCCTTTATGTGTTTACAATACCTCTTACTTAGCTTGTTTTCCGTGGTTTGGAGTATGGGCTGCCTCTTTCCCCATTTTCCCATTTCTGGTATATATATGTATACATTTTCAAGAATAACCATATATTTTATTTTTCTGTTTTCATACTTGTTCACCATCTCCCATCCTAGGAAGGTAGCAACCATCTTTATTTTTTTGTGAATTGAGTGGTTAATCATCCTGTAGAGACATTCCTTACACCCAACCCTCCCTGAGAGACCTTCCGTCCACCCAAACTTCCATGAGAGACCCCCTGAAAGACCTTCCTCCTACCCAGCCCTCTCTGAGAGACCTTCCTTCCACCCAAGCCTCCCTGAGAGACTTTCCTCCCACCCAAGCCTCTCTCTTCAGTTTATGAACATAGCAAAATGTAAACAACTCATTGTTACATTAACATGAAGAATCAGGAAAGTGATGGTTTGCAATAGGGAGTGAGATTGGGCTTCAGGCTTGCTTTTCAGTTCATACATAAGCTGCACCTTCCCTATCATACTGCCACCACTTTAGCTGTAAAAGTATACCTGTAAGTAAGGCAAATTTTTAAAGAATTCTTGATGATGTACATCCCTTCGACACCCCCCTCACCCTCCTCAGTCTTTTTACTAATGAAATCTAAAATATGAATAATCCTTACAGGAATTCTTCAACCAAAGTGATCTGGAGAAATTAGAGGGCTTGCCAGTATCACCTTTCATGGACCGAGAAAAAGTGACAAAGCCGTCTTCTCAGTGCTCCTTTATTGGCTTTGTCCTTTTACCACTGTTTGAAGCCCTTGGAAAAGTTCTTCCCGAGCTAGATGTAAGAAATCTTCCTTATTATGTTTAGAGGCATCTTGAAGGATTTGGCAGTTTGTTATATCCATATAATCATCCACTTTTGTACTACCTCCATCTCCTCTCAATGCAGGCTTTGTAATACTGAGATACCTCATTCAAATCACATTACCACGGAGCCTTATACTCCCATATCTTTCCATAGAAAATCTTCAATCTTTTACGTTTATATACCCATGCAGTAGAACATAATCTTTGGCATTTTCTTGTTATTGTAAGTCTTTATCATGCATATGATTTCCTTCAGTCTTCATACTCTTTCACTAACCACACCCTATAGTTGCCATATGTCTTTAATGGTTCTTATGATTTTAATGTTTTTTTATCAGATAAAGCAAATAAGCTTCTTTTCCATTTAAGTGATGTTTATCTGTCTACCTATCTATCAGTTCAACCAAAATATCCATCCCTTACTTTCATAGAATGACTTTATAGTCAATCACTCTGTAACCCTACTGCACACAACACATCCTAGATTGCTTCACCTCCCCTGGACAGTATTAGAGGTAATCAGTCAACAAGGCATTTGATACCTTCCCTAACTTTTTTACGTAAAAGATACTTGGTGCTGCCTGCCTCCCACAATGGTGACAAAAATATATTTAGGAAGCTTTAGAGCTGGCTGATAAGCTGGTCACTCACAATGATGTCTCCAAAATCCTCTAGCTCTGCCATACGGTTCCCCAAGGAAAAACTCTCTATCCTACCGTCTTCAGTCTCATCTTACATAACCTCCCAACACCTCTGGCAGAACGCTTTATAAAAGTCCTCTTACATGCAGATGACCTCACATTCACATTACAATGCCCTGACACTACCCAAGTAACAATAAACATGCAACATTACTTCACACAATTAGAAAATTGACCTACTCAAAACAGAATGACTGTATGCTCACAGAAACTCACCATCACCCTCTTAACCCCGACAGATACAAAGCCAACCACAACCCTGAAAAGTCGACCCTTCCACTCAATAGAACTTTGACCATGCTATGACATTTACTTACCAGAGCTTTGATGAGAACCTCCATCAGTGGCTAGACTGTTTTCATAGAAAATTTTTTTGGAGAATTTGTATATAAGGGGAATTGGATATTTTCAGTAGAATCTTTTTAATGAAAAGAATTTGATGATTGTCCTTTTTTGAAACTAATTATGTAAAACAAATTAAAGTAACATCCTCATACTTTTTTCTTTTTGTTAGGAGCTGATCATCCAGCCAGTAAAGTATGCCCTGGATCACTACCGTCGACTCAATGAGGCCTCAAAAAAAGCTTCAGAGGAGCTGGAAGTTGCTCAGGCAGCAGAAGAAGAGAACCAGCCAGAAAGGCCCAACAGCCAATCATCTCAAGACAACGTCAGACGAATTGTGACGAAGACAGACAGTTCTCATAGCATAGGAAGTAGAGCGTCATCTCGAGCATCATTTTATCGTGCCATTACGGTTGATTGTGGAGATGTTGAGTTAGATGATGTTGACATGACTGAGACAGAAGTCGACGTGAGTGAAAGGACATCTAGATTTAAGATTGCTACTGATGTACACAAGTCACCTTCAAGAAGAAATAGTTCTGAACGCCGTAGTAGTGTAGGTGGGAGATCAAGTTGTGAGAGAACCATCTCTCCCAGAGCCCTTGAAGATCGGCTTCTCCCTCACGTAGAAGCCAGAATTGAACAAGAAGATAATGAATCACTACCCGAGAAATACGAAAAAGAATCTTCTCTATTTTCTCGCCTTAAAATTTTCTCAGAACGCCTTTCCTCAGGTGATAGGGATAAAAGTGCTAATGGTTCAACTCCTTTTGGGAAGGTGAGCACAAGGCATAAACAAGGGGGGCTGCAAGGGGTACTCAAACGAACTAGAAGTAAGTCAGAGCCTGCTAAAGAACGGCCCCACAGAACGTTTCATATAAGTAGGCCTAGAATTAGTTTTGGCATAAATACCCAGAAGCCACAAAGTGAGGAAAATATGTTGAGTGACAATGAGAAAGAGGTGACAAAGGAGAAATATAAGGGGTCTTCTTCAGAAATTCTCTCTGCTGCTGATATCAAAACTTCTACCTCCTTTGAGCTTCTAGAACCAAAGAAAAAACTGTGTGTGTTATCAGATGCTCATCCATCACCAACACTATCTGAAAAGTGTGCGTTGTCTTCAAACTCAGTTCTCAGGCATAAAGGTTTCAGTCTCTCTCTAGATGTGCTTCCACGAAAAAATGGTCGCTCTCGGAAGTTTGGTGCCGGGTCTCAGACTCCTGAAAACACTCCAGGTAGTTCTGAAGATGACCTTTTAGTGGATGCCAAAAGACCACAGCTAGATGGAGCCTCTAAACATAGTCAACCTCATTCAATGCTCAACCAAACCAAAGGGTTCAGACCAACTGATAAATTACCTCTTGTTTATTACGATTCTCCAAAGAACTCAAAGAAGAAACCTGAATCTGCTAGGTCTTTAATATTCAAGTCATTCTCATTTAGAAAGAAATCTCCAACTAAAGATGCTGGGCTAAGGCACAAAGATAGTGACTCCCAAAGTCCCAGTGTGGAGAAATTATGACAGGCACGAATCTGCTCGTGCTTATGAATGTTTTAAGAAATGCTTTTTGAGCCACTGTGAAGGTGTAACTCGTACATATCAAGTTGTGTAATGGTTGAGTGAGTCTTCCACAGTGGAATGTTTTGTACCATTGACCCCTCATTCTTTTATTTTTGTAAAACAAGAAAAGTTGGTAGGTCACACATAATTGGCTTCTCTGGTTCCTGTGAACACATGAAGCAAATTGCAGTTCATGCTTTAGCAGTGGAAGTGAAGCATGAATTTGCTGAGCAAGCCATTCATACCTCAGGAACAAAGGCTGTGCTCAGAAGGCACAATTGAAAAGACCGATGAATTTGTGG
>JAUUDW010053808.1:0-14473 GCA_032361385.1 Panulirus guttatus
GTTTTGGGTATAGTGGGAGGAAGAATGGAAGAGGTGAGAAAAGTTAAGTATTTAGGAGCTATCTTGGATAAGTTTGGTGATATAGAAGGAGAGATAAGGGAGAGAGCAGTACGAGGTAGAAGAGTCATTAAGTCCCTTAACAGAATAATGAAGGGCAGAGGTGTAAGCATGGAGGTGAAGAGAGGATAAAGGGACTGCATAGTCTTCCCAACCCTGATCTATTCAGCTGAAACATGGGCATGAAATGAGTCACAGAGGTCAAGAATCCAGGCTGTGGAAATGAGCTATTTGAGAGGAGAATATGGTATGACTGCTAGGTATGAAAATAGAAATAAAGTGGTGTATGAGAGATATGGTTTGTCAGGGAATGTAAAGGGAATGAATTGTGGAATGGTAGAGTGGGTGAAACTTAATACTTGCAGGTGTTTTGGACTTGTGGAAAGAATGCAAGACTGGGAGGAGATTGTATGATAATCCAATTAAAGGGGTTGGTGTAAGAGGAAAACCATCCATGACATGGGGAAATAGAGTGAAGATTACTGGAAGAAGAGAATTGGTGGAAGAATGCGTGGAATAGTGTATGCAAGAAGCACGTAAGGACAGTGATAAGTGGAGACTCTTTTGTCATGGCCAACCCCTTGATGGGAGTTCCTGGAGGAAATGGGCATCAGAGACATAGATAAGATAAATAGATTAGGTAGGAACATTAGGCAGGAGCATTAGATAGAAGTAGTCAATTGGAACATCAGGTAGGAGCCTCAGCAAACACTGCACTCGAGTTGCCCTCTGCCAGTAGCCTGTTAAAGGTGAGGCACTAAAGGATAAGAAGCAGCACTGGAGTTCACTAGTTATGGAGACTGTATTGCCATGGCCACCCGCTTCAGGGAGTGCTAGGTGGGAACAGGCGTCAGAGATATAGATGGATAGATAGTATGTGTATGTGCGTATATGTATATATATGTGTATGTGATTGGGTGTGTTTTTCTTCATATGTTTCCTTGTGATACCTCACTGACAGGGGAAATGGCAGTTATGTATGAAAAGAAAGAATATCAAATATAAGTATACATAGTTAAGTAAAAAAGATGGTAAGGGGCATTTTTGGATTTCATGCTGATTGATAAGCATGAAAAGAAAGACTCTTAACTTGTGTATGTGGTGAGAGGAGTAACTGATGGTATGCCTGATCATTACCTGATGGAGGCAGAGGTGAAGATTTGCAGATTTTTTTGGAAAACAGGTAATAATATGAGAGAATAGGGATGTGAAAGTAAGTGAGCTTGGAAAAGAGATGTGTGAGGAAGTACCAGGAGACATTATTTGTAGGATGGCAAAGGGAGTAAACAGAAGTAGGGAAGTAGGTGAGGAATAGGAGACATTTAGAGAAAAAGTGCTGACAAGTGTAAGAAAAGTGTGTGGTATGCAGAAGATGGGATGTGGGTAGATGAGAAAGGGTAGTGAGTGGTGGGATAACAAAATAAGTTGCTAGTGAAGGAGAAAAGAGAGATGTATGAGCAGTTCTTACAGGGAAGGAAGGCAAATGACTGAGAGATGTACAAGAGAAAGCAGCAGGTCTAATGGAAGGTGGAGGGTTTGAAAGGAATGCTAAGTAGCACTGCATCAAAAGCATTATGGGCTATAGTGTCATTATTTATCTTTATTTTTGTATTATAATTCTTGACACACACAGCATATCTTGACATTATAATGTCTACAGATTACCCAAATAACAGTGAAAACAGAGTAGAGTCGTTATTTATGTGGTAGGTTTAAGACAGCCGCCACATAGTGGTAGCAACTTATGAGACCTATAAGCCATTTTCTGATTTAGGGGATGGGTCTGCATGTCATGTTGCACGTACAAACATTTTTGACAGCTGTAAACTTAAGTCCTATTTGTTATAAGAGGGAAAATTTTGTAGTGCAACCTTAATTGTGGTGTGTGGCCAAAGGGCTAAGAGTATTATTGATTTTATTTTCAATGCCAGTTGTTATGCTGTAGCTGCTGTTCTTCTTAGTACATCCCTATGTTCTTTAGCTTTTTGACATCTTTCAAGAAATCATATCTCTTTCTGATAATGCTTCCTTTTACTTGTACTGACTAGAAGTAGTCAGTAGGAACATGAGGTAGGAGCCTCTGCAAACACTGCACTAGAGTTGCCTTCTGTCATTGACCTGTTAAGGGTGAGGCACTAAAGGCTACCAGAAGTGGTAGAGGAGTTCACTAGTTATGGACCCTCTTTTGTCAAGGCCACCCTGAGGGAGTCCCAGTTCGGAGCAGTCATCACAAATATAGATAGATAGATAGAAAGATGGACAGAAGGCATGTACAGAGCATTAGAATGGGGAGGAACTGTGTGGTTTCAGAAATGGTTGAGGATGTGTGGATCAGGTGTTTGGATTAAAGAATATGTTTAGGAAATACTTACATAACCAGATGAATCTGTATGTAGCATTTATGGATCTGGGAAAGCATATGACAGTGTTGATAAAGATGCCTTGTAGGAGGAAAGCTGCCGGAAGCAGCAAGAAGTTCTTACCAATGGTGTAAGGCATGTGTATAAGTAGGAAGAGAGGAGAGTGAGTGGTTCTGAGTGAAGGTTGGTCTTTAGCAGGGATGTGTGATGTCACCACTGCTGTTTAATTTGTTTATAGGTGGGGTGGTAAGGGAGATAAATGTGAATCTTGAAGAGATGGGTGAGTATGCTGTCTCTGTAGGGGATGAGAGGGGCTGGGAAGTGAGTCAGTTGTTGTTTGCTGTAGATACAGCACTGGTGGCACATTCGAGAACTTCAGAAGTTGGTGATTGAGGCTGGAAGTGCATGAAAGGACGAATTTGAGAGTAAATGTGAGTAAAAGTAATGTTATTAGATTTATCAGGATTGAGGGACACGTTAGTTGGGGTGTAGTCTGAATTGAGAAAACTTGGTGGAAGTGAAATGTCTTAGATATTTTTGGGAGTGGTCATGGCAGTGAATGGAACTAGTGAAGCAGAAGTGAGCCATAGGGTGGGTGAGAGGGTGAAGGTTCTAGGGGCACTGATGAATGTGTGAAAAGAGAGATTGTTATCTGAGAAGGCAAAAATGGATATGTTTGAAGGTATAGTAGTACCAGCACCATTATATGGATGTGAAGCATGGGCTAGAGATGAGGATGTGCTGAGGAGAGTGAAAGTGTTGGAAATGAGATGTTTTAGGACAATATGTGGTGTGAGGTGGTTTGATCAAGTAAGTAATAAAAGGGTAAGAGAGGGGTATGATAATAATAAGTGAGTGTGGTTCAGAGAACTGAAGAAGGTGTACTGAAATGGTTTTGACATGTGAAGGTTAACAAAGAGGATATACAAGGCAGAAGTGGTGGGAGCAAGGAGAAGGGGGAGATGTACTTGGAGACAGAAGGATAGAGTAAAAGAAATTTTGAGTGACTGAGGCCAGAACATGCAGGAGGGTGAAAGGTGTGCATGGGATAGAGTGAATTGGAATGGTATGGTATACAGGGGTTGACATGCTTTCAGTGGACTGAACCAGGGTATGTGAAGCAGTCAGGATAAGATATTGGAAAGGTCTTTGGGACCTGGTTTCAGTGCATGGCATGTGACAGCTAGAGAATAGATGTTAGTGAAGGTGGCCTTTTTTTGTCTGTTCCTGGTGCATCTTCGTTGATGCAGGAATTGACAATCAAGTATACAAAGGAATTCAAACTGCAACAGACCAGTGGGTCCTTTTGAGTCTGTTTGTGATTGTGGAAGATATCAGAAATTCAAAGATTAGTGTGGTAGAAGTTAGAACGCATGCAAATAATTCAAAGAGAATCATCAGGAAATTGCCATTTTGAATATGGAGGTGCAAATAATGAAAGTTATGGACATGAAGTGAAGTATTTATTAACTCTATTGTTAAAGCTATCATAATACTACTTTCAACAATTCTTATTGGCAAATTGTTCCACATGTTAACAGTCCTGTTGAAGAAAAAGTACTTTGTCTCATTCAAGGTAAATCATTTGCTCATGAATTTGTATCCATTACTACGAGTAAAATCAGTTGGAGCAAGTCTTAAGTTAATTAATAGATCAAGATTATAAAGATTATCATTTTGAATACTTGTATTAGATCATCCCTTAACTGTCTCTTCTCTAAGCTAAATAGATTCAAGTCATTTAATCTAATCTCAGGATTTGTTTCTCAGTCTGGGAATCATCTAGGTAGCTTGATACTGTATTCTCTCTATTCTGTGTCTTTTTGCGGGTAAGATGGCCAGAACTGAACACAATATTCAAGATGGGGATGAACCAATGATTCGAAGGCTTTACCTGTAAAGTCAAGAATTTTCTTTGTTCTTTTCACTGCTTCTGTGCACTGCTTACTTGGTTTAGGTTACAAGAGATTATTACACCTAAGTTTTTCCCCATTTACCTTTTGTAGTTGAACAGAATTCCTACTGTAGCTTGCCTTTTTGCTTTTGGTACTGATATTAGAATTCATTTCCCACTTATGAGCTCGCTTCAGCAGTTTGTCTGTGTCAGTTTGAAGCTGTAGACGTTTAAGCTCAGCAGATTTTATATCTTGCAATGCAGCCCATTATCAATATCATCAGTATATATGAGAAATAGAACTGGTCCTAAAACTGATCCTTGTGGCACTCCACTTGTTAAGTCTAACCATTCAGAAGCTTGACCATTAATCACTACTCTTTTTTTATGGCCAAGCAACCAATTTCCTATCCACTGAAGTACAACCCCATCAGTGCCATGTGACTTAATTTTTATTAGTATTCTTTGATACAGAACCTTATCGAAAGCAGTTGGTGTTATCTATATAAATAACATCAACTGCTTTAATTTTGTCATACATATTGATTATATTGTGTAAGAAATCAAGCAGAATTGTCAAACATGAGCAATTTCATTAAAAACCATGCTGAGAATCCCTTATTAATTGGTTATCTCTAAATGATTTATAATTCTGTCTCAAATGATGGTTTCCATAAGTTTTTTAACTACAGATTTTAAACTAATAGGATGATAATTTTTGGCCAGTGACTTGTTACCTTTTTTGAATATTAATGTTACATTAGCAAGCTTCCATTCATCAGGAACTCCTCCCATAGCAAGTGACTTATTGAAAAAGGCAGTCAAGGACTTTATTATGTAATTTTTTACCTCTTTCGTTGTTCTTGAATAAGACATATGAGGGCCAGCCATTTTATTCATTTTCATTTCATTTGTTGATGAGAGGATGTCTTTGCATTCTATCCTTTTTGTAGAATAATGAATTTTCACATTGATATTATTTGTACATGAGTTGTATAAGGGTTTTTGTAGTACTGTGTGAATATGCACTACTGTCTATAGATGAATTAATTGCCTAAGATAAGTGCATTTACAAGGCTGGTCATCTAGACATTGATGAATTCACACAAAGGAAGACTTATTAGAATAAGGATTGACTGTGTTATCCTCCCCCTGTTATATGTGCTTTTTAGAAAATCATAGCCTAAACTCAAGCTCTACACTTGTACATATCCATACCTTCATATTATAAAAGTTGATTGTTATTATATGCCATCATTTATACTGTTGAAGCAGATTATGAAAAATCTTATTTGATAGAGGAGCTTGTGTTCTGTTTGTACATCTTTTACATATTGGATAATTTGTTGATTTTTTTGAGATGATTTACAATATTGTTCCTTTACTATTGTTGCAATGTTTATAACATTATTAGAATATACCTTCAATAACAATGTGACACTAAATATGTTGTTCTTTTTGATTATTTGACATTTTATTAGCATTCATTATGCATATTCTTTTTATTTGTGTTTAGTTAACTATGTGTAACATAGGAAAATTATTGTCCTTTTACTGATAACTGACTCAGTTGTTTTATTGTTCAGTCTAGGTAAACTCTCCTTATAAGGATGAATTCAGATGAATAATTTTTTCTTGCATACTAATTATATGAATTCACTTTAATACTTGAATCGGAAACAGTTATCACAGTTTCATGTGTTGTCTGGGAAGATTTACTCAGCAGTTAGTAGCTTTCCAGAATCTGTAAATAGACTAGAATTCCTGGAGAACTTTATTTGGAGAAGTAAGATGTAAATTTTCCTATTAAAGCACTTTCATCATTGTTAGCTTTGTTTTTAATTGTTTTAAAACCATCATTCTTCAGATCCTCCCATGATGAAGCCAAGGTAATGGAAGTTATAGAAGTATACTAAGTTAGGGTAAGGGAACTAAGCCTTAACTTTTTTTTTATGTTAGCTGAGATGGCACAGGGAAAGCCTCGCGGAAGATGAAATCCAGCAAGGCAGCAGGATTGGATGGTATTGCAATTGAATTTAATAAGAAATGGGGTGACTGAGTTGTTGATTGTTGGTAAGGATATTCATTGTATGCATGGATCACAGTGAAGTGCCTGAGGTTTGGCAAAGTGCATGTATAGTGCCACTGTACAAAGGCAAAGGGGATAAAGGTGAGTGTTCAAACTACAGAGGCATAAGTTTGTTGAGTATTCCTGGAAAACTATATCGGAAGGTATTGAGTGAGAGGGTGAAGGCATGCACAGAGCATCAGATTTGGGAGGAGCAGCATGGTTTTAGAAGTGGTAGAGGATGTGTGGATCAGGTGTTTGCTTTGAAGAATGCATGTGAGAAATACTTAGAAAAACAGATGGATTTATATGTAGCACTTATGGATCTGGAGAAGGCATACAATAGGATTGATAGAGATGCTTTGTGAAAGGTCTTAAGAATATGTGGTGTGGGAGGTAGGCTGCTAGAAGCAGTGAGAAGTTTTTATCAAGGGTGTAAGGCATGTGTACAAGAAGGAAAAGAGGAGAGTGATTGGTTCCCAGTGAAGGTCAGTCTGTGTCAGGGGTGTGTGATGTCCCCATGGTTGTTTAATTTGTTTCTGGATGGGGTGGTTAGGGAGGTAAATGCAAGAGTTTTGGAGGGAAGGGCGTGTATGCATTCTGTTGGGGATGAGAGGGCCTGGGAAGTGAGTCAATTTTTGTTCGCCGATGATGAAGAACTGGTGGCTGATTCGAGTGAGAAACTGCAGAAGTTGGTGACTGAGTTTGGAAAAGTCTGAGAAAGGAGAAAGTTGAGTAAATGTGAATAAGAGCAGCAAGGTTATTAGGTCCAGCAGGGTTGAGGGACCAGTTTGTTGTGATGTAAGTTTGAATGGAGAAGAATTGGAGGAAATGAAGTGTTTTAGATGTCTGGGAGTGGTGCATTACACATTACAACTATAGTGACGTGCCAAGAACCAATTGTCATAGCCCACTCAAGTGGGCCATAAAAGCTATCTCAAGGGCCAGTAAGGTCCTTAAACCACTCCTCCATGTAGAATTTATCCTTTATACCTCAGAACTTATTCTGAATGAGAGCACGACAGCTATATCCTTTTAGCCATACAGTGGTACTTGTTCCCATAGATGTTTATCATTAACACATCATCTGGCTGGGTGGTTGATTGCTTGTTTGGGTTTTAGACCTATCAACTGCCAGGGGTCATCAAGGCCGTCAACGTCAAGCTACATCCACCAACCGAAAAATCTTTAACGCCTTCATCGGGTGTTAAGGATAATTCTAAGACTACAGTCTCACTGGGCTCGTGGCATATGTTCGTCTGACACAAGGATGCCATCATAGGGCCGTGTATAGAATCATGGACGCAAAGATTCTCTAGTGTAACACGACGAAATAAGTGTGTCATTGAGGTTACCGCATGCAACATATGTCTATTTCATTTTCTTGTTCATTCTAATTGAATGGTTAAGAGAAGTAAGAAAAGCAGAGACTAAAATCTGACATTCAACCGTGTCCCGTAGCCACATTCACCTTTAGTTGTTTAGGAATGAAATACTACACCAGCCTTTTAAAAACTAGATTTCCTAGAAATATAATGTTCTAAAGAAGTCCTGGACTCCAATGTTATATCCATACCTTTAAAGGAATAATTTCATATCTAAGAGCAGTCACATGGTACTTGTATATTTTCAACACCTTTTGAGGTACATGCAAATAGATATTTCTCGTTTCTTCTGTTCAAATATATTTCTTCTTATCTGGAATCTGTGCAATAATATCTAAAACGATATGCCGCTCACGTTCAACATCTTGTGAAATTAGACCTTGATAATATCTTAAATCTGGAAATCTATTCAATAAGAAAAACATTTACAGGGGATTTTTTCCCTTAAACGCTGGCAATCCATTCCTCTGTCAGCAACACAAGAGGAGTAATAATAGGTGGTGGTCGGTTTTAACAGCCATAACTCTTGTCATGCCTGAAGTGCTACGCAGCAGTAATTAGTAGCATTAAGCCAATGGCCAGAATGATGAATGACGCAGACCTAGCTAGGCCAGAGGTTAATTTGGACTGCAGGGGTGGGGAGAATACATAAGTGTAGCCTTGTAAACGATGCGGTTTTGTGAATTATGGAGGTGTAATGTGGTAGGAGGGTGTAGGTATGATATAAAGTGAGTGTGGTTATCAGAGGGGGAAGAGTAAGAGCGAGTGTGTGCGTGACTTCGTGGAGAGAGTGAGGTTCTAAAGAGCACTTGACTATGGAGTGTTTAGGGTCTTAAGAGTCTGTGGGTTTGTAAAAGTTGTGATCCTTTAAAGGTGTTTGGATCTCGAGTCCGTGGGAGGATCCGATAGTTATGCGTTGGGGTTTAGTAACAGTGTATGAAGTTCATATTCTATTAGACTGCGGCAGGATATCAAAGCAGAAGGTAAGTGTTGTGGGTTGAAAGGTTGTGCTGGTTTCTAGAAAGGGTGGATTTACTGAGGAGGTAGAATTACAGAGAAGGTAGGGGTTGGAGATTCGTTGAAGAGGCCGTGTGTGTAAGGAAGTCAAGACTGTGATGACTAGGCTGGGTGAGTTTAGCTTTGGAAGTATTGTGGGCGAGGTACATTTACGGATTACGCTATTTGCAGAGAGGGAGATGAGCTGAGAGGCGCTGGAAATTCAGAGGGCGCTGGGAGTGTAGGTGGTGATGGATATGTAGTAGGATAATCATAGAAGTGTGAGGACTGTTAAGCGGCGTGAGTAGATGCAGAGGGAGTTGAGAGTGAGGAAAGTGTGATCGAGTATTTCCACACGGGCCATCAAATGAGGTGAAAGATTTGAAAGAGTCGAAGTGGGAACAAAGGAAGTTGAGTGAGGGAGGGAAAAATCGGAGGGATTCGTACGAGAGAGACTCTCAATGCCGAACCAGGTGTGCTTCAGGAGAGGTGAGGTGCTCTGCCGCTGAGAGTGCTCGCAGAGGAGTGAAAATTGATGGTCCTGCGGGGCAGGTGAAGGGTAGTGTTGGGTTAATTCGTGTTATCCAGCAGGAAATGTGGTTGGGGGAAGGGATAGGAGACTGACGAACGGATATGTAATGGCGCAAGGATGAAAACGAATGAGAATAAAACTAAGATCCAGACAAAGACTACACAAGGCAAAGGAACACTAATGCAAAGAAAGCTTTTGCCACTAACACGCTTGCAAATGCGGTTTTGCCCTTGCACAGACCTGCTGACGCTTGCGTAAGGCGATGTTCACTGTATGAAAATCGACATTACGAACGGACGCATTGCTCCTGACAAACACACAAACAACCAAACTAAAATGGAACTGCTATTGCAAGAGACCGAGAGACTGATCATAAAATGTAGAAGGAAAACAAATCGACAGTACTGGAGCTAAAACGTGATTACAGAGGAAGTTAAAACAATACAAGAGGATGGTAAAACCTGAACGCAAGCTGTATGATTGAAGATGTCTCGGGAGGGCCGGCGTCTCGTGGGAGAGATGACATGAAAGTCTTATCATGGGTTGCGTGTTCCTCAGCTGTCGGCACCATCCACCTCCTCCTCCTCCTCCTCCACACTCCTGTCACTCACTCGCCACAACAACCAGGCATATGTTTCTCTTTATCTGACCCAACTCCCTAAAATATCGTTGACCTAGAGTTATAGATGAGCTTTCATGCCCACTACAGACAGAACTTAATGCAGTTAGACCTTGGACTAACTCTCACCACTAGAATCACAATAGCTGTGGCTCCGTGTAGCCCGGACCAAGGAACTCATCACGGTTTTAATGTTGCTGTCAGTAGTCACCCATCGCGCTCACACAGGTAGAGAGCTTATTCACTCTCATCACCAAGATCCTCACAACCACATCTCCCGCCAGCCCTTCCAGCCACAGCCATAATTCCTGCCAGCTCTCATCACTACACTCATCATGGTCAGAGCACCTAACTGGTCTTCATCATAACACTCTCCAAAACCAGAGCTCCTGTCAACCGTAAACACCACACTCGCCATAAACCCACTGGCCTTCACCACATATACCAAATTCTGAAAGCCTACTAGCATTCACCACCACTTCCACCACAGCTGTTGCCTGTGCCAGGTTTCACTATTACTCTCACTACAGCTAGCGTTCCTGATATAATCCACCATCAAAGTATCCTTACTGTAGTATCTTCCAGCCTTCTCATCACAGTCGCATTATAGGAGCCCCTAAAAACGTCCTCAGCGTTACAGTGACCACAGTCGCTCTTATCAGTGTTTACCACCGCCGTTACAAGGCAAAAGATCAAAGGGCAAAGTATGCAACTCTCTTCCTCCATACAGAGGATCGCCCTCGCTTGTAACCTTGAAGTCAGTGTATATTAATAACGCAACGCCTGACGCTGACCATTTTAGTAGATGGAGTTCACAAGAAGATACTGCTGTTTTGCTACATCACTATATATAAAATATAAAGTGAGTGAGTTCAGTTTTATCATATATCTATCTACAACATAGTCGTTCGATCCAAACCAGAACAAACGGTACCAACAAATATTGTTTCTGTTGCATGCAGAAGATAAGAAAAAATTGAAGGTCAGGCTCGCGAGGTATTTACCGCATCAAGAGCCAGAAATATAGAGCCACAAATGCAACAAGAACTGTATGCAGGTCGGCATCTTTGCCAGACGTTAAAAATGGTTTTGTAAACAGCTTGTCTGCTGCCTGAGCCACACACACTCGGCTGGGATTTACGTCTTGCTCCACCCTGCACTAATGTGATGCACTGTTGGCCAAAACATTTTGCTCATTTATGTAGTATTTGGAATCTTTCACCGTCTTATTGTACCTCTTTTATTAAGATCTAACTTAATATCTTGGCAAGATACAATTACGTATAAAAGGAAAGAAACATTGAAATTAAAAGTATAAAGAGCGAAAAGAATCTTAACCATGATTCTAGCCATTGACGTAATCTAACTGTTAGGGGATGAATGATCAGGAAATTCATTTTAGACGATACAGGGAAGCCAGCCATATTCAGCGGACGCAGTAATTTATTTCAAATGATTCGTATATTGCATTTTGCTGTTTGGAAATTTATGAGGTAGAGCAGAATATCACCGCGTGTCGCAGTGTACAGCATGTATAGTTTCGTGCCATCGAGGGAATGAGAAAACCCTTCATCAAGGTACGTCTTGAGCCACCCCTGGATATTAGACAAGATGAGCATCACATATTTTCACACGAAAATTTATTTACATGATATCAATCTCTCAGCTCGGCTTCGCAGTGTTCAAGTGATCTTAGCTTAGATTACTTGCCTGAACGGGTCTCGAAAAATAACTATAAAATGTTCCAAATGCATTATCAGTGTTAACACTGCAGAGGCCATTTTCATTTTTCGCTCCTGCATTTACCCACACACACACACACACACACACACACACACACACACACACACTCGAATTAAGGGAAGAGATATGTTCAATGTAAGAAAGAGAATTAGAATCAAAGCGAGGTCGGAGAAAAAGTGAGCTAGACTGTTCCGAGTGGATCCGTCACCGTAAGAATGAACAAGAGGCCTGGAGGTAGGAGTGAAGACCATTTTGAGAAAAGAAAGTGTGTAGGCGACCGGAGATAGTCCTGAGGGACGACGCTGTTCACTGTGTATGAAGCGAATTTCGCTCATCAGCCACATCCGTAATTGGACGACTGAAAAGAAAACTGCAGAGGAAAATATATAGGGAAACAGAAACGCCAGATGCATGACGTTTCATAAGCAACGACTTGTGCCGCTTCATCAGATGCTTTCCAGATGTTAAAGTTCACCAACAGAGACTCGCCAAAATCCCAGGGGAAGGTGGACCAGAGGTGGGAAGATCACCAGCGAAGGCCGTATTGATGATACGAAAGAAGCGAATAGGATTCTAGAATTAACCCGGGATAGAATGACATTAAATAGCTGTGACTAAGATAATTCCTTTATTTCTACCTCAGTAGAATTACTTCCCCATCGAGGTAGAGAAAGCTTCACTAACAAAATTATAGTAAAAGATAATCTACTGAATCAGCTTACTCAACAGAACATTACGAAATGCTATGTTGAAATTATAGCTTATTTACAAGAATGTTATGGAACCTAATATTACACGCTTCCATCCATCCGTTCTTGGCTGATCACTTTTTCATCCATCTGCTCACCCCTTTCGTCCTCAAGAGATAATCAACCAATCATAAGACGAATATAATGAGCAACCGCCCCACCTATGCCATCAGATCTACGCACACCACCAGCTTCTTGAAATTAAAGACGGGGAATCTGGTCTCTCTGTTCGAGGAATTCGCTCCCATCACCAGCATCTTTAACTTGGCGATGGGTGAGTGCGCTTCAGTAATTGGAAGTCCACCCACACCACCAGCTCCATTAATTTATTACTGGATGGCTACGCCTCAGGTGACTGTCGGTTGCTTCCTTTTTTTTTTTCTACATCGCTGGTGCCGTTTGGCGTCGCCCTTCAGTTCCTGTCGTAATTCTTACCTCTGTTTTGGCGTCTACATCTCGCGATTTGAGGTATTCGTTTTTTACCTTCCTTGTGAGAATCCTCCCAGCCACACGATCTTACTCGTTCTGAGGGCTTTTACCTCCCTATTCTCAGTGTAGCCTTCACTCCGTTTTATACTGGGGCCCTTGCTCTCGGTTGCTAAAAGAATCGCCAAGCCTTATTCTGGCAGGGGCGCCTGTCAGTAGAAGGGATATTCCCTCCTCTTCTCCCCTTCCTCGCATTCCTTTCAGCGCACCTTAATGGGTAATGTCATCCCTCACAGGTCCTTCCTTCACTCCTCTTCTGCCTACCGCTGTGAGTGGTGGTGGTGGCGCCCATCCCTCTCTCAACGCTGCGACACGCATCCTCCTCCTCTCCCAACCCCGGGCGTTGAACAAACGTGATTAATGGATCAGGTTGTCCTCCGACGTGTATAGCGACCTCCTGGGGTGGGTGGGTGAGTGGGTGGGGGATCAGTTAACAGTAATGGTCCGTCGGGGAAAAAAATGTATGACGCATCCTACAGCATAAATATTTCGGCAAATACTTTTAAGAACCTGTTCGGAAGGAGTGGTTTTAATCCTTTAACGAGACGGTACCACAGGGCATTAAATACCTCTAGCAGGGAGAAAAAATATGGCTTTAAGCAGTAACGTAAGTGTATCCAGTTGTGTTTTCCTTAGGTCCAAGATCATCTTATGATTAAAGTTACGTAAAACTCTTTGATACATGATACTCTAACATAAGAACGTTAATGATACTTTAACATGAGAACATTAATGATATTTTAACTCCAGCGCCTCTTTCATAACGGATCTGTAAAATATCCAGAAGACAGATCTAACCAAGTATGCTCCCACATGCTTGAGAAATACACTTAACTTACATGACATGAAGACAGACAGAACGACAGTTAGACTGACAGAAAAACGAATAGTAATAGCGATGTTGATCACACCAACGTTTGTGAGATACGAGTCAAGTAGTGTAAGGAGGCTGGTGATTGTGGTTTGTTTGTGTGTTCATCAGGGTGAGGAAGAAGGATTCAGATTGTTTCTAGTCAGTGTGAAAATTGCCCATAAGTATTTGGACAGTAAGATGCTTAAGAAGGTACTTAAGATCTATGATGAACCTAGGTTGGAATATTCATAAGCCGTTTGATTATCCTACGTGACGTTACACATATAGATGCCCCTTGATATCTAACAAAACGCAAGAAAAATAATATAAGAATCAAGATAATTCATTTAAGAAGAGAGGAACCAAATCCTTGATCTGCCTCACACTGAAAGAGAGGAATACAAGGGAAAGATGATATACATGTTCCTAGTCACAGAGGCCGCAATGATCTTAATACAAGCCGCAGTTTCAACAACAAAAAGAACACTAGGAATTACGAGGGGTAGCATTACACCTGCAACAAGATTGTGTGCGTGTGTGCGTGTGTGCGTGTATCGCAGGTTAAGCCCAGGATAATGATGCGGACCACACTGGGTAATTGAAAAGTTTGTGTATCAGATGTGTAATGCGAAGGTGTGCGGCCCCTTGAGAGGGACATGTCCCCTCTGTGGGGAAAAGTGGGTCCTCAGAAACACATTAGCAAACACCAGCTCGTTAGTATCCGCTGGACC
>JAUUDW010053917.1:0-24846 GCA_032361385.1 Panulirus guttatus
ACATACACGACTCCTCTGGATCATAAGGAAGAAAAAGATGGTGGAATTTGAATTATTCCAAAAATTTGTGTCAAGAAGAAGAAAAAAATTGGGCATAAAAACACCTGGAGGACCGAACTACAGGTTTTTACAGACCCGGACGTGACGTCATACATACCGACCAGGGAGGTATTACTAGTACTCTCTCTCTCTCTCTCTCTCTCCTTAGGGATTCGAGATGGTTGGTGGCATCTGTGCCATGAGCCAGCACTTGAGTGGCTGTTAAATTTCGTTCGTGTGTTCCAGGTGGCTTTTTTCCTTCTTCTTCTTCTTCCGCAAGTGGGCTGCTGCTGGCTTTCAGTCCACGAACACGCAGTCTCTCCAGCCCGCACGGTAACACTTTTGACAACACGAATCCCACACGACCTGTCGTTCTTCGTAACTAGATCCTCCCTCCGTGAGCGATACGTTGGTGGACCTGACTTCTGCCCGAACCTTGTCGTAAGTACTCTTCTCTCTCTCTCCCTCTCTCTCTCTCTGACAAAAGGAAAAAATCTTGTGAGGATGATGGATGGGTGTGTGTGTGTGTGTGGACTCCCCGGGTGTGCTGACAGGTCTGGTCTGGTATAGATAAGAGACTGAGAGACAAGAGAGATTACATTCCAGAGATCGAACGAACTAACTCCTTCGTCAGGAGAAATGCCACCCGGAGATGTTCTTTTCCCTGAGGATGTAATAATTAAAGATAAAATACGTTCGTAATACATACAGAGAATACAATGTTTTTGTCGGCAGTACAACTCGCATGTTGTGGGATTCAGTGCTGCACAGTCGCAGGTTTTGTCCCCGAAACCCCGACAGTGTCACACACACGGATTTTTGCTGGTTTCTCCCACACTGTCATTAGTTCGCATAAGGGAAAAAACCCACCAACATTTTTGCCCAGTCATAACATAATGGTGGCATTGATGCGATTGTGTTGGAATTGGCGAAAGATCTGTGGCTTCTGGGAAGAATTGCAGCTTGATGTGTCGTGTATTGGGTTAAGAGCACGGAAGATGATTGCCCTGATTTTGCTCGTAAATTTAGAGAGAAAGAGAGAGAATCTGGAACACGTGTTCCCGAGCCATAAAGACACATTCCACACTAGTAAGGTCATTCACAAGGGAACTCAGCCTCGGGGTACGCTGTAGCTGACTACGTCACTGGTGGCGCTGTTGCCTCCCGTTGTTTTACTTAACGGCAGCCGCTGTTGCCTCCCGTTGTTACTGCTGGTCATCGCTGTCGCCTCCCGTTGTAACTATCAGCTGGAATGTTATATCATGCCTTTTTCATGAACAGAAAAAAAAGAAGACACGCAGGTCTATGCGGGTGGACTCGAGTCATATATGTAGGTCATATATAGTGTTCATGTGAGCCATACATATGTTAAGAGTGGAAGGGGCCGACGTGTGTTGGAGCGCTCGTGCGGTCTCAGTCCACACACGCAGCTTTACCCCATCACCCAGTGGTCTGAGAGAGAGAGACGTAGGGAAGGAGGTGAGGTAAGGTCACTTGCTACACACATGTAAGAAGGTAAATATCATGTAGGCAGGTAGAAGCAAGATTGAGGTAGCAGCAAGGAGGGGGTCCGACAGGGAAGGGAGAGGGAGGGGAGAAAGTTAGTGTGGGAACGCCCCTTCCAAGGCATCCACCGGTCACCAGCCAAGCGACCCATACAACCCGTGTGACAGTCTCCGTTTACTGATCCAAGCAGAGATGGAGGAGGAGTCCTTATCAAGTCTCTCGCTAATCCTCCCTCTGTCGGACCCACCAGCTTTATACAAGCATGCAGCGGGTAACGAATCACCACAACGTCTCCAGGTTATTTCTCAAAACTCGACCAGTAGGACCCGGGTCACACTGGTCGAGACTGGACGGAGCAAGTATGGGCAGTGTTGCAGGCAAGGGTCTAACGGCCTTGACCATTGTACTGACATACGAGTCAAATATTACATTTCACCGGGGAGTTGCCTAACCTCTTACACCACTGGACCGTAGAATGTTATTATATTCATCTCGTCGTATCGTTGCCAGAGTCATAAACTGCGGTATTGATATTCCTAAATACATTGTTGTATCGTACTGTTGTCACAGTTATAGCGTGGGATAACTATATTCCTCAATACATTGCTGTAGTTTTTACTTTTATTTTGATAATTCCTTCATAAGACTATCGGTACTTGGGAGTAATTTTTTTTCCAACAACATGTATGTAAAAGAAAGCTCCTGACCTCTGTCTATATCGGTGTTTCTTTTACATTTGATTGACGTCGAGTAGTGCAATTTACGTGTCAGAGTCTCGTGAAAGATATCTATAAGTAGCTGTCGGTTGGATACTATACTTAGTGAGAGGCACATGGGGAGAAAAAAACGCCGCCTGAATTCACCTTCCCCTTCCCCCTCTCTTCTCCACCACCCAGTCACCTGACATTCAAACTTTTTAAATCCGTGTATAATTATATGCCTGTAATAACCTACTTTCTGTACGGAAAAGGAGTTTTTATACTCGTGGGCCCCCCATATCTTGAACTAGTTTAAAATCAGAAGGGTTATGATCAGGTCACCTCTTTCTCGTTTCTCTTCCATGATGGACACACATGTCTGGCCTGCGTGAGTTCGGAGTTCCTCCTCAGTTTGAAGACCAAGGAGGAGCAGTTCGGCGACTCTCCATCATATCATATCCACTGTAAATATGGAGCGTATCCCTTATGTTATGGACACCCTCCTTCCTTCCACAAATCCAACTCTCTTACGGTCTTTTGATTTTTTTTTTTAATTCGGCATTTATTTCTCACATCTCCCATGCCATTTTGTTTCGGTAGCAGCGTTGGAAATTATGTCTTATGCTTGCGGCCGTTACCACTCGCAAGACGCTGTTGTTTTGTTAGGCGGCCCCGAGTCCCGACTCTGGACGTCAGTTTCTCGTCCGAGGTCCGCAGGCGAGTGTTGCCTCTGGGCCCATGCAGTTGTTGACTTGTCGTTTTCCAAGAGAACTTTCCTTTGGAAATGTTTACTTTCTGGATTATCGACGAAAATAGTTTACTTGTGCAAAACGGGCGGGGCTCGTTGAGGAAATAAAACGGTTGAAATGACACGGCGGGTAGACGGGTTCCAACTGTAAGTATACGGTGGAGTTTGACTGGTTAAACTCCCAAACAAAAGGCGAGATTCACTGAATTGTTAATGGTTCGTTGGTTCGATTGAGCTTCGGAGCACTTGAAACCCAACTGTTTCAATAAGTAACATGTTGTTGTTTAAAGGTTTATTGTGCATTAAATACATTCATACATATATATGAATACATAATACATAATATGTTTACACAAACGTACAGTCTGTAATCACAGACGTAATAGGACAGACCTTTATAAATTCAAATACTGTAGTGTTTTTATTGTTAGTTTTCTTAGCTACCTTCTTCCCCAGAGTCCTGGTATTGTATCAGGTAGTTTAATGTGGTCCTTTCGATATAGAGACGATTGTAAGTCAGATCATAAGGTTGGAGTCTTAGACTGTGGGGGATATTCCTGTTTCCGTTCTCACAGCAACTGACAGTCGTCATACGCAGAAGCACTGTCAGTTACCGAGTCACCAGATAGATCGAACTCCCTCCCCACAACATAATCAGTAGAGCACGACGGGATGACCCTGGGGTGTGGTGGCCTGGCCTTATTTATACCTGCTAAAGTAATGACAGTCTTTATTATATCGTATAAATATTTATGGGTTTGGTGGTCATATTAGACTGGAACCTCATATGTTGGTTTTGTAGTGCTGCATCACTACTGGTATCACACCACTACTGGTGCCACATCACCGTTGGTGCCACATCTCCACTGGTATCACACCACCATAACTGGTGCCACACCACATTTACCAGATCAAGTTGAACAACTTTAACACTGGAGTTTTCGAGCGGAAATTGCACAGTTTCAAAACGCTGGTATTGATCGTTTGGGCTATAACACTGTCCTTTTTCATTGGTTATAACAGTTCTTGTTCACTAGGATCCATTAGACAGAAGCACGAAGTTCTTAATGATGCATATGAACACCGAAAACCTAACCTAACTTTCCTTATATTCGCGTAAGATAGACACTGTTGCTTGTATTTATCCCAACAGTAGCCTAGGCCAGGTGAAGTTGGATGAGGATTGCTATGGTCTTATGCTGGCTTGGAAACTTGTCCGAGTCTGCCTTCCTGGAGGTGAAATATTTTGTAATCATTATATGTCGTGCTGAACACTTTCATAGGATGCCAGGGCAAGTCCTAAAAATGTTGGAAAAAATAGTTAAAAACATATTTATAAACTGCTATTTTATTAATATATACTACGATCTTAAAAATCTGATGCTCTTATAGAAAAGTTCGACCGTGTGTTTATATGCAAATTATTGGAGCGAACATTCAGCAACCGATAGCTATTCAAATTTTAGTGTAAAGCTTGTGGTTTTAATTCATTCATTTATTATTCATCAGTTGCAGTGTAGGCTCTTTTCAACCTCATTCTTGCGTTATCTTTCTCCCACATTCACTTTCTTTAACAGTGCCGAGGGGTTAAACCGGGGAGGGGAGGGCCGGCGTTGGCATGATCATAACCACAATGACGCATCAAGTGAAGGCGTAGTAGTCAAAGTGAAGGTAAAGTCGCTCGATCGTGCGCGGTTTTTTTTTACACCTGCGGTGATCATGTCTCGCCAGAATGCGAGTTTGTAGCATCTGTTCAACCTCAGTTACTCCAGTATTTTCTGCTGAGGCATTCGCGAGTTCCGCTAGTCATTTTGACTTTCCTTTTTGGGGCAGATTTTTTTGTTGTGCTGGAAAGGACCGAGCGATCACGTGGGGTATAAAATAAACGCTTTACGACATTTTTAGTAATATTCCAATGAATGACGTAACTTGGTCATGTTTTAATTCGTTCTTGAAGGCCATTACAAAAACACGCAACGGTAAATTTCCAGTTTAGGGGCACCACAGAAATGACTTGCGGATGTGGTAGAAACGCCTGTTACTGGACTACTTATACTTCGTAGGAGTGAGTTAGACCTGTTGAGCGAGATTCAGTGCCTTTTTTATGGCCTAAGGTAATAAATAAGTGATAGTGGGGAGGGTTATGATGATCAGGGAAATTGTCGGGTAAGAGTTGGCGAAACTCTTCTACAAATCAGTAGAATCAATGACAATGATTCTCTCTTCATAGTGAATTAAACTGACTTATTTTCGAGTTTCCTTTTCGCACATGTGAATGTTATGGTGTTTACAGTCATTTGCTGGAAGCTGTGTTTGCTGTGTTTGTAGTTCGCTGTGTTGACTTCCACTGCAAACAAACATTAGGGCCCACAGTACAAAACGACAATTTCGCTAGTATATTTCGACTGTGATATAGAATTAAAGTAAATCACGTCTGGGGGAAATTATCCAAGGTTTTCACATGTTCTGTTGATTTCTAGTCTTTATTTTTTCTTGATGTGTCATTAGGGAAACATCAATCAGTCAGAACCAGTATCATGACTTCTTATGGCAAATGCCATTTTGTCAACCAGTCCCTTGGGGAGGATGAACAGCTGGATGAACTGTGGACCAGCTGCCGCGACCAGGATTCAAACCTATGTGGGTTTGATCCCAGGCGGCTCTTGCATGCGAGACGGTGAGTAACGCTAACCGCTCTACACCACGGAGGTCAAGGCGCCGACGTGCTTATGTATGGATTACCCTGGTCCAAGCCTGGCACGGACCATTGTCATATGACAGCCCGTAGTATAAATGTTACTAGGCTGAATTACATGTGTCGTCCTGTCTAATCTAAGGATCTGGAGAGTGAAGCCCCCAAAGAAATAAAAAAAATGTATATAATATTTGGTAATGGTTACAATTGGAAAACATCATATGTGTGAGTAAGGAATATCCAAGAATAAGTTTGCATGGGCTCTTGTCAGTGACAGCCCGTTCTCAGGGTGACATTATTGGCACAGGTCGGGTGTGTTCTCTCACTAACATATATGATAGATAATTGAGAAAAGACAGTTAAATAGGAGAGAGTAAATGTTTTGTGGTTAAATTTAGGTAGGGGGATTTGCCAACTGTTCCAGTAGTTATTATTCATTTTTTACGAGAAGACTGTGGGTATAATTATCCATATTAAAGGGTTACAGTGAAATATTTTATGTAGTGAAAGTGCAAGTTGCAGTGATACGATAAATGGGCGGTGTTGATTATAGTACACTGTTACACAGTGACATTGTGATACTTAAATGCAGTGATATCTACAAAATGGTAATATTCACCGACATTGTCAGTGACAGATACGATGAAAGTGAATATACTGTTAGTGATAAGGCAGTTAGTTAATGACGAGATTGTGTAAAATGGTATTGATAATATTATGTACTGATGGCTCATAGGTGTGAGGTTTTTCAGTGAGAGCAACACCAATGTAATGACTGTAGTAGGAGCAATTACAATGGTGCTCTGGTGTAGATATTGGTGGAACTTTCAACCCACTTCATAAGAATGTGCTATAAACAAGCACGGCTCCAGGCTTCGATTCCTTCGTGATGTGTATGGACTCCCATGAGCATAATAGGGTAAAAAATATAACTACTCCACCATGTATATTCCCTGACTTTATATATCTGCGGAGCCGTGTAGATCATACGATTTCTGTTGGTTTCGAGAACGCTGCTGTTGCAAGAGGCAAGTGTTAACCTTTCATCGAAATTACGTAGCAACAAGGTTTTCTGAATGTCAGAACCGCAAAGATTAAGGTATTTAAGCTGGCGTCTAGACTTAACCTGCAAGTCATTATAACCATCATCACACCAACAAGGAACATACGAACTGTAGGGAATAATTGGCTCTGTAACATGTCTGGTAGACTCGAGTACTTGTCAAAGGCACGACAGTTTGACCCACGCGTTTGAGGTACGTTTTACAGGCTGTGTGTGTTTTGGAGTTTTGCATAAAGTGTTATGTTAGCATTGTAGCAGATAGTACGAGGGTGATGCCTTGCTTGTTTGAATTAGTCTGGATCATATGTGACTATCTCTCTCTTGCCGTCACGAGCCAGGTAGGAGCTAGGCTCCAAACCAGGTTGAATCCCACGCACCTGCTGATCCTTACACTATGGAAGGGCGGGATTTAGGTCACTTCCAGGGAAGACAGGGATGCCGTACTTGGGAGGGGAACTGCATATCTTAACCCCTGATGTTCATACGCTGGGTTTACGTACTCGTACATACACCAGTATCAGTCACTGCCGATTGCTTGCATCCGATTCTGTTGCTCAAAAAATTACTGGCAATATGTTTTGAGGTTTGATGCAGATGCTCTAGTTTCAAAAACTTTTTTTCTCTTTCATTTATGTATATATTCTGTCTATGTCTGTTGCCTGCGTACACCGACTTGGTATGTCTTCTAGTTCTTTTATTGAACATAATGAGATAGTAACGGTAACGTTGTGCCCACAGCGGAGTACCATGGGTTCGGGGGACCCCTGGCCGTGGAGGACAAGAGCTGGTACACTCCTCTCCTGAACGGCTTCCTCAAGGCTGGACAGCAGCTGGGGTATAACGTCATCGATCCCAATGGTCCCGAGATGATAGGTAAGTGGGTGAGGGAGGATGTCGTAGTATGGTTGATGGGGGTAGTTAGTGAGGTGTGGCTGTGGAGTGGCCCTTCGTACAAGATTATGGAAGAGGTCGCAGTTGCATATGATGTAACGCCTTGTGGTAGCGTCTAGTGTGAGGGGCCGCTAGTGTGATGGTGTGGAGAGGGTGCTGTGTCTTGGGGTCTGGGTCGTGTGTGTGTGTGGGAGTGATGGTTGTCTGACCTCCCCAGCTCCCCTGCGGGTGTCTGACTCTCTCCCCTGCTCCCTCGGGGTTCTCTGACCATCTCCCCAGCGGGTATCTGACTCACACCCCTGCTTCCCCACGGGTGTCTGACCTCCCCTCTGCTCCCCCAGGGTTCAGCGTGCCAGACATGACCATCCGGGAGGGGTGGCGGTGGTCCACGGCCGAGGCGTACCTCAAGCCCGCCGCGTCTCGCCTCAACCTGCACGTCGTCCTCGACGCACACGTCACTCAGGTGAGTTACCCCCCCTCCTCAAGTGAGCTCTAAGTTACTCAGGGGAATATCTAACCCTCAGGTGTGCTTGACGTCACTCAGGTTAGTTACCAACCCCTACGTGAGCTGTATGTCACTCTGGTGATGGTGAGTTACCAACCCTTAGGTAAACACTGTGGAGTTACCAACCCCCAACGAGCTCAAGTTTATTCAGGGGAGTTACCAGTGCCCAAGTGAGCCCAGAAACTCGGTAACCTCGTCAGTATCTAGGCGAGCAATCCCGTTCAGTGGGTCAGGCACATGGTAAGTGGGTTGGGTATTAACATAATTAAAAGTCATCGGTACCGCAAGCAAGTCATTGTGACGGGCGTGTGAGTAAGTTTGCAGTATGAGGACACATAATGATGCCTGGTCATCAGCTCAGCAACAGCTGGTGAGGGGTGACCAACACAGGAGAGTCTTTAGTTCATCATCTCCTGGAGAGGGAGGTCATCAGCATCTTTAAGTCATCATTTCTGTTGTGGGTTGTGCGGCATGCCAGGCCCGTCATCAAGGGTCCATTTACGCCTCGTAGGTCATCAACACTGATGTCATCAGTGGTCACGTGAGCCAAATGAAGTTCATTTTATTTCTGTCTGTCAAATACACAGGGACGAATTCAGTGTGTGGTCCTGTTCTGTTGTGTTCCTCTGTTGTCCCACCTTTTTATCCCCCTTCCCTTTCTCTCTTCTGTTGGTCTTTCCTGTTGCCCTCTTCTGTTTACCCTTCCCTGTTGTTCTCCCCATGTCCTCTCCTTTTGTCCTCACGTGCTTTCTTGTCCTGTCCTCTTGTCTTTCCCCTGTTGCCCTCGCGTGTTGTCCTGTTGCTGTGTCTTTCCATGTTGTTCTCCCCTGTTAAACTTTCTTTTTATTCTCTCCATCTGTATATTCCTGTTGTATCCTCCTGTTGTCCTCGCCTTATATTTTTTATCCCTGCTTGAAGAAGTACGCCTGCGCTTTCCCATTGGGTGTGGGTATGCACTTTACCACTGCTCGCTCTCTAAACTGTTGTGTAGACCTACGCACATCTCAAGCGCCCAGGAGGCGTATATTTTTGCACCTTGAGAGCTGTTGTTTTTATTGCTAATTACATTCTGTGTTTCTCTCCCGACAGATAATGTTCGACCGCAGCAAACGGGCAGTAGGCGTCCGGTTTGATCACGGTGGCGAGGTAGGTAATGGTTTAACTCTCTTCCTCCTCCTCTTCATCTCTTGTGTCACGTGAGGTCATCTGTTGCACTGCCAGAAGCTGTGTTCGCTCTCACCGATAATAAGAACTTAGAAATCTGACGCTTGTGATTAATTGTGAGCAGAATAACTTGATCTGTTTTAAGTTTCAATTAGTCTGCTTTATCATTACTACTCACTTTTATTGTAATTACTTCTGCTTTCTCCTTAATGTTTTATCGATATTAGATCCAATATAATCATTGGTATGAAATAATTGGAAGAGCTCTCGCCGGAATGATCATATGTACTAATTAGTTTTTATAAGGTCACTGGGAGTGAAAGTTACGATGAAATTCGAGCTGAACGCTTGTTCCAAAACTCATTCTAGTTCAGAGTACTAATTGTAACATGAGGTCGTTTACACACACACACACACACACACCATCTTCCCCTGTGGTTCCTTATTCATGGACTCTCATTTCATATTTTCATTCACATATTTATATCATGTGCCCGATTTCCACGTCCCGTCTTCTGGGTCTCTACCACGTGAGTCAGTCAGGCATTAACCCCGTGCGGCGTGAGTGAGTCAGGTCTTGGTGTCGTTGCAGACCCGCACGGCTCTGGTGAAGCGGGAGGTGGTGGTTAGCGGCGGCGCCATATCGTCGCCCCAGATCCTCATGGTGTCCGGCGTCGGGCCTGCCAAGCACCTGCACAAGCACGGCGTGAGTCTCTCCTCTTCCACCAGGGCGTTTGGGGGTCGTTAGGGGGATATTAGGGGGTCTAGGGACAGTGTAGGATGTATAGAGTGCAGCCATATATAACGATAACCAGGGAGGTAACCACAAGGTGCCCCAGCTCAGTACCCAGTTGCATTGGTAGTGTCTTGGGAGGCAGCCGCGGGTGTCTGTGGGCCGTCAAGGGGCTGCCTGTTGTATTAAGGGGATGCCTGGGGTATCAAGGCTGTCCAGGGTGTCAAGGTTAGGGTCTGTAGAAGCAGGCGGTCGGCCAGGCTTGTCCGAGAGTAGCTTACGATGTCTAGAAGGAGCCTGTGAACCCTAGAGGAACACGGGGACATCCCATAGGTGAATAAGGGCCACCTCTAAAGTGCAGGGGCAGCGAAGGACGTACAGGAGCCTCAGGAAGTGCCCACGGCCATCCTGGAGTATGTTAGGACAGACAGAGATGTCTGTAGAGCATGTAAGGACTTGGGCGGCCAAGTGGATGGGTGTATGTATGTGGAAGTATAGACCAGTCTGGCTTACCCAGACTCACACTGGTCGGGTGGTTTGTACTGTAGGTAAGAACCAGTGTGTGTTGTGTCGCCAGAGATCATATAACTCCAGTGTCAGACGTCATCAGGACCTGTAGCCATCACTAGTGTTGTCGGCCGCAGATCCCCGTGGTAGCGGACGTGCCGGGCGTGGGCCAGAACCTGCAGGACCACGCCTCCATATTCGGACTCACTTGGACCACCGACTCGGGCCACTCCATCAGCTCTTTCACCCTGGCCAGCCCGACCGCCATCGGCGACTACATCTTCAGGAGGAAAGGTAGGAACCCCAGTTCATGTCGGCTCTTGTCTTTCCCGTCGGGGCTCAACAAAGACTTAGAGAGTGATTGCTGTGCTCATTACTTCGGCGGGTGACAACGAGGCAACATCGCAAGTCCACAGTCGTGTGCTCGACTATCGTAACCCCTATATTTCTCCTTTCCTGTTCTTAAACTAGTTTCTCTGACCTTCCCTGGGTATTAGCACCCCATATGCCTCCCCAGGTCTGCTTCTGTCAACCTTCCCCAGGTCGTATCACACCATAAACCTCTACCCCAAGATCATTTTCCTTCATTCCCATTGAAGTCTTTGCATCTGTCTTGCCTCCTCCAGGTCCGTTTTCTTCGCCGCTGGGGATAGAGGCTCACGCCTGGATTGAATCGGACGAGGGCGACCCGTACTGGCCCGAGCTGCAGTTCCTCTTCATCGCGGGCACCACCATGTTGGACGACGGCCTCAGTATAACCGACCTGATCGGCTACGACAGGAAGGTAAACCGTCACCCGCTTGCCACTACAGCAAGGTAAACTGTCGCTCACCTGCTACAATAGGAAGGCAAAAACATCATTCATTATATGTAAAAATAGGGTAAAATTAACTGATGTAATTTGAAACCGTGAGACATGAAGTTTGTGTTTGGGTTTTATCGTTCGACATCCTACAGTCTGTGGAGAATATGGGTCAGTGGATATACAAATCTGTAGCCGCATAAGTAGAGTCGGTAGTGCAAAGTAACAGTATTCAGGATACAGAGGAAGTAATGATGTAAGATGAGTTGGATACAGGCGCTGCGGCACGCCAGGCGGAAACCGTGGCGAGCCGTTTCTCACAAACTGGGGTTTTGGGACCTCTTCGACCAGGTGCGTGCCGAGGATTCATTAGAGTTTCAGGCGAGTCCCAGGTGGATTATGTCCGTGACCGTACATCAGATAGAGGGATAGATTAACTCAACACTTTACTAATACATAGCCATGTACATGAGCAGCTTCTCAAGTATCATGAAAGGCCTTGAGAATCACGTATGCCTGGTGGTTGTCAGATTTACCTCACCCTGACCGTGACCTCTCCTCCACAGTTCTTCTACGAGTACTTCCTGCCCATAAGAGGTCAGGAGGGCTTCAGCATCGCCCCCATGTTGACCCGAGCTAGGAGCCGTGGGTCCGTTACCTTAAAGTCCAGTGACCCCAAGGCTGACCCCGTCATAGACCCAAATTACCTCAGTCATCCAACGGATGTGAAGAACTTGGTCAAAGGTACGTATGCATTGGGTCACATCTCTCCAGGTGGGTACGTGACTTGGCCAAATCATACATTGAATTGGTGGAAAACAAGCTGTTTATAATGGTCTTGTATCCCTAGCTCTTAATTTTCATCTCTTATGCGAGAGCATATCCTCTAACATTCACACAGGGTGGGTCATGTATATGAAACCTCTCTCTCTCTCTCTCTTTCACACACACACATCCTTAAACTAAGGTACGACCCTAGAGTAGGAAGGTGCGACACCTCATGATAATGATCTTTGGCCTGCATGGTCATCATACCCATGGGTCGTGCCGTCGTGGCCAAGGGGTTAATTTTCATATTTACATTTCCATATAGTAAAGAGAAATATTCATGTTTAATGGAAAATCTATGATTATTTTGGTGTCGCAACAGAACAAGGATTGTGAGGGTCCATCATGGAGGTCGTTATTGTAAATGAATCTCAAAACACTCTCTCTCTCCCTCTCTCTCATATACCCAATATTCCCTTATCATTCCTTCTTCACACCCCTCTCTCATCCTCCCTGATATCTAAACCGACTCTCTTTTCCCTCAGGTATAAAGTTTGCGTTGGCTGTGGGCAACACTCCGGCCATGAGAGAGTTTGGTGCCAAGTTCCATGACAAGGTAAGGCAGCTGGCAGTCACAAGTCCTTTAGTGACAAGGTAAGGCACCTGTCATGGTCATGTGACCTTTAATGACAAGGTAAGGTGTCTGTCATTAACATGAGACCTTTCATGACAAGGAAGGGTGTCTGTCACAGTCATGTCACCTCACACCCTCTCTGTATCATGTTCACATATTCACTATATCATTTGCGATTTACATTACACTTAGAAATATGTTCCACACTACGATCTGTATTATGATTTATATGTATCATTTCTTCACTATCATCTATATTCACTCAACAACATTTACATGCTTGGTACCCCCAGAAACAAATTACATTCACCAGCTACACTTACTTTCATTTACATATTTACAATATATCGTTTACAAAATACATTTCGTATTCCTTAGGCAGTATATGTACTCTTTGTCGTGTATAAAATGGTATTATTTACAGTATAATCCAGAAATGTTGTTATTTAACACCATCTGATGATTCCCCCAAGGTATTTAACAGCACTCGTCCCTACTGCAGACCGCCTGTTGAGTGATAATATATCAGTTTAGGTGATTGTAGAGTGGGCGTCTCCTTCATCAGAGGTCCATATACTGAGGTTCCTTATGGTGTCCTCCCCATAGAGCTCTAGCTCAAGTCATCTCCCCCACAGACGTTTAGGTGTCCTCCCCCTTAGAGGAACAGGTGTCCTGCCACACAGAGGTTCAGGTGTCCCCAACAGAGGTATAGGTGTCCTCCCCAACAGAGGTACTGGGGTCTTCCTCTACAGATGTTCAGGTATCCTACCTCACAGAGGCGCAGATGCCCTCCCCCACACAGGTCCAGGTGCCCTCCCACAGACGTTCAGATGTATTCCCCACAGAGGTTCTGGTGCCCTCCCTACTGAAGTTCCTGTTTTCTCCCCACAGATGAACAGGTATTCAACCACATAGATATAGTTATCCTCCTCCACAGAGGTACAGGTTTCCTCCCTCACAGAGGTACGGGGTCCTTCACAGTGGTTCATGTGTTCTACAGAAGTACAGGTGTTCTCCCACAGAGGTAAAAGTGTCCTCCTTCAGAGAGGTTCCGGTGTTTCACACAGACGTGCAGGTGCCTTCTCAAGAGGCTCAGGTGTTCTCTCCTAGAGGCTCTGGTGTCCACCCCCACATAGGTACAGATGTTCCTCCCAGAGAAGTTCGGTTGTTCTCCCATATAGGTACAGGTGTCCTCCCAGAGGTTCAGGCGTCTTCTCCCACAGAGATGCAGGTAGTCTCCTTCAAAGAGGTTCAAGTATTCCCACAGAGGTTCAGGTTTCCTCCCCACAAAGATTCAGGTGTTCCTACAGAGTTTCAGAAGTTCCCACAGAGGTTCAGGTGTCCCAACAGAGGTCCAGATGTTTCTCACAGAGTTTCTGGTGTCCAGTCCATAGAGGTTGCAGTATACTCCCCCCTCCCCCCAGAGTTCAGACGTGCCCATTCCACACAGAAACACGTGTGTGGTCGTAAGTAATTCACGAGTCCAGTCCTGACCAACAGGTGGTGCCGGGGTGCCAGTACTACGTGGTGGGGACAGACGACTACTGGGCGTGTATGGTTCGAACCCTGACGGCCACCACCTACCACCCAGCTGGCAGCTGCAAGATGGCTCCTGCCTCCGATCCCTACGGCGTCGTTGACCACAAGCTCAAGTGAGTGCCTCAGTAATGTCGACCTTCATCCCAAGTCCTTCTCGAGTGTCGCTTTACCCCTCAGCAGTAAATTGGAGGATGACAGACCATTCCTCACACTCGTGGTTTATTTTCTTGCTTCATTTACTCCTGTTACTTATTATTGTCCTATGGAAGTTAACTGTGTACTGTGTTGAGTCTTTTTATTAAATCTTCAGGATGGTAGTAGTTAGTACCTTTACACTGGCAGGTCTTCGTTAATTTCCTTCATGTACTTGTGAGGCCATCATACTCCTGCATGTTAATAAGGCCAAGTAAATGGTGGACACTGTTTCAGGGTGAGGAGGGTGTCCGGCCTGCGGGTGGTGGACGCCTCCATCATGCCCCTGGTGGTGTCTGCCAACACCAACGCTGCCACCATCATGATCGGCGAGAAGGCCGCTGACCTCATCAAGGCAGACTGGGGAATCGTGCCGCAGAAGATCATCTCGCGCCACCCGTCCCGTGTGCCGTACATCTGACCATATCACAAGCAGATTATTTATAGTGATGGTGACGATGACATTTCTTCTGGTATCAGGGTCTGTCGGAAGAGATGCGCTCCAGTCACGGCAGGACGTGTCTGGTGCGACGACACACGTGTTGTGTGACGGATCCCTGAATAATTACTTATTTGTAGAGATGTGACACTTGCGTCTAGTGCCATTTGACATATCATGGGGCTGGTCCCAGTGATCAGGAGTTACTCCTTCAGGAAAGGCGTGCCCAGGGACTTGGTGTGTGTGTGTGTGTGTGTGTGTGCAGCAGATCCTGCCCAACTCTCAGGACTGGCCAGGTGGCATCTGTATAACGGGTCGTGTGGCTTCCACACTCAGGTTGGAAGGTTGTCATTAGAGACAACTCGTGGCGCCCTCACGTCCATCCCGACGATGGGACACTGTATGTGAATGTGAGATGAGATTATTTAAGCTTTTCGTGTAAGTGTAACGTCGCTGTGTATTGACAGGACCAAGACATTTGGTCCAGAGTCTGTCGACTGGAAAGAGCCACCACAGTGACTGGAATCCTTGCCCGAGGAAAGTAGTTATTAAAATGGCTTAAAAGGGAGGAAAGAGGTATGATAGAATTCTGTGGTCGTAGTTGTAGAGATGTATTTGATCATAGGACCGCAGGCCAGGCAGGCAGTGTGTCGACAGACAGTGTCAATAAAGAATCTGTTATTCCATTGTTTTCATTATCCATCAGTATATTTTCATAATACTCTATTTAGCCAATCAGAAATTATAAATGATAGGAACGTCCCACACACATGTAGAACAATGGCTTGGCACATTTAAGATGCTGCCACTGAAGAGGACACAGTTCTTCCAGATGGAATTGTAGCTGGTCACTTGCGTTGTATACGCAAGCCCACGGCTTTATTACAAATTGCTAACCTCAGGGTTACCACCGACTTCTATACACATGTATCTTATTGTTTATATGCGAAACGTACTCAAATACATACACATGTCTCAACATATTTACATCAATAAAAACATCTCCATACCTGCACATCCGTGCATGCAGTATATAAAATTCTGCCAAAACAAAGTCGTTAATACACATGTTTCCATTAACCCTCAGAAATTCATTGACAATGACCTTACAAAACATATGCAGTGCAAAATACCTTTTCTAATGAATTACAGGAGTCTTATGTAGGTGTAAATAAAACAAGGCAAAAACGTTCCCCAAGACTTGAAGATGTATATGGGTCCCTGCTAGTATAACTTACTTCAATTCACCTTCAAAACACTAGTGTACAGAGTGAGAGGTCTGATGACCCAGTAATCACACACTATTACAAGAGACCTTGTGAAGTGATGCGTATGGAGTTATCTCTGGGATAGTGTATCTGTTGGTATGTAGTGTGGAGTATTTGGAGACAGGAACACTATACTTCTCTCCACCCCAGTGCGGGAGATTAAATCCCGTAGGTTTTATTAAAAATATTATCTATATAAACTATATTTACTTTATATGTACTTGGGAAATAAAGTCTACGGGATCGTAGCCTCCATGTTTCACTTAAACACTTGTACAGCAGGACAATGTACAACGTCGTATGAGGGTATATAATAGAGAAAACTTTGTTACAATGAACCCATGTATGTACATTAGCCTTCAGCCTATAAGGTATTGTGTTCAGATGTAGAGCGAAGGCAGTTACCGTCTTATATTGTCCGTCTCGGACGCCACTACAGAAAAGACCCTTGGGTACAGCCTAGAACATGTAAAATGTTCAATGTTCACTCAGATCAGTGTTTTGTAATCCTCACATCTACAATCTGTAACCTGACAAAATACTTCAGATAAATCTTATGTTGTGTCGTGAGTTATACAGAAAGGTGTGTAAAACAGTGTCGATGATTTCTTCATATTGCCAAAGCTTCCATGACTAAACTATGCACCATCTGGACGGCTCTGATGTACCACAGTGGTACGAGTACCCCAAACTAGGAATCACTGATAAGGCAAAACTGACCTAGATCTCTCCACGTGTACCGTTGTATGACAATGTTTAGCGAGTAGGATCTTGTCTTCTCTTCATCTGGTTGCTGAAAATTAATTCCTGTTGATACTAATAGCAAGGCCCATTTGTAAATACGCTGCAGATAATCTCTTGCAGTCTACACGATCGCGGCTTCCATGTTTCGTATGAATGGATGAACCAAGGAACAATGTACAGCATCATATCATGGTACAATGTCACATATACTACCCCACAACCACAGTATAGGATTATTTACTAAGTTACCCATTAAACACAACGGTGTGGCCCTTGGGTATGAAGGCCTGATCTTGTGACCTATTCCTTGATGGTCAGGTTAGAGGTCAGGCTGTCTATCATACCCGAGGGTTGTGCCACCTTGATCAAAGGTCGTCTAGAAGAGCGAGTGGTAACCTTCCAGTTTCCTTCTCACGCCGACTGGAGGAGCTGCTGCCACACGGACCCAAGGATAGAAGCGTGCCGGGCTGGTCTCGTCTCGGGTGACAGGCATCACCCCTTCACTTGGGTTAAGTCTAATGGTGTGAGGAAGGCTAACTAACCCCTGGTAAGCATGTAGTTACTTACTACATGCTTAGGAACTCGGGCGCTGTGGATGAACTATAATACGTAATGCATGAATCCAAAACTGATAAACTACCTGATGTTTGTGGGGTGTGCTTACGTTGTGCCTCTCCCGAAGACAGTTAAAGGGGAAAAGTGTAGACCAATCTCACTACAGTCTTGGACTGCTAAGATGGACCCTTCATCAAAACATCTGTGGGTGCAGTAAAGACGCACAAATAATTTCCATTGGCAACTTTTTTTTAAATGCTTTTGATTTAGCCACCCCATGGGCTAGTCTGAACTCTCCTGTGGGTGAATGTTTTACAGAGAAGCTACTTAGATCTCTGATTACCGAACTGATAGGAAAATTAGACTGTGGTTCCAGGGACATTAGATGATGGGACGCCTGAACAACATGCTAATGGAGGAACTCTGACAACACCACAATCCCCTTAGTTATCTGGACGATTTGGTGCCTGTCAAGTGTCGACTTCGTCCCAGTCAGTCAACAGACTTCCTCATAACACTAGTAACAACAGATGTCTTAACCATGGACTTAAAAATTTCCTCTATGACATCAAAAGCATTCTACTTTTGCTAGTAAGGATCTAATAATTCATTCTCAGGTACAAACTATAAATCTGGATTACGTGCTAAGCTAATCCATCTCGGAGTGTGGATTAATAAGAGGAGGAAGTTGGATAATCATGCCATATTCTCAAAGAAAAGCAGAGCAAGGAGGCTCTCTGACGATGGCTGGTAATATAAAGGGGCTACCTACAACATTCTCAGAACCTGTTATACTCACACTGTGAGGTCTAACATCGACTCTTCCGCCCCAATACAGATAATGCTGTTGAATTCCAAAACCAAGGCTCTTACGACCATACAAAACGAGGCAATGAAAGATATTGCAGCAGCCTCAAGATGAACTTTAACATCTCAAGTCAACAATTCAATATCTCTGTGGAATTCTCTTCCGCCTTGTCCTTTTCCTACAACTCTTCCAACAGGAAGATCCAGGTCAAAAAATATCCAAAAGATTCCTCTATCTATACTTATCATTTTCCTTTTGAACCAATGTAGCAAAAACTGTGGCAAACTATTGCCCTCGTCAAGTAAGATACTATAAATGAATAAATATATATAAGACAAACGTGAACATGAGAGATGAGGAACGCCAGTACCAAAGCAGAACACTGTGACTACCATACCCAGGCAGGGGGCACCCGGACGGATACCCCTGCGCCTGCCTCGCTCATTCTCCTGCGAGTGACGAAGACGTGGGCTTCAGGTAGGATGCTGCTGCTTCCGTGCCCACATTACCAGATCCCCTTTACTGTTTGAAGCAACAGTTCTGGTAAGCCGAACCAGCAGTCGATGCCCCTCTTGCCGATGTAGAAGTACCCCCGACTCGTCAGGAGCTTGACGAGGGTGGCCCTTCCCTCCGGCAGACTTTGACATTCCACGCACATGAGGCGGACTCGAACCTTGTCCCAGGGGATCGTCCTCAGCACCTAGGAATCAACAGCTGCATTAACCAATGACTGTAACAAATTCTGCATCTCAGAAAATTCAGCTAAGTCTAGGAAACCTTCCGCAGGGCATCACTCTCCATACACCTGGAATCTTATATTTTTGAGACCATGACCACGAGAGACAGCATCACGGGGAGTGATTATCAGGTCGTGCAAGGGAAGAGTAGTACGAGCTCTGAAGTCAACCGAACACTGTTGAAGGCTACGGTGGGAGCGTCTGCCACCCGGTGTCCAACCCGAAAATGAGAAAACGCATTTTGGACCAACTTCAATCATCAGTGTTACAATTTCTTCAAAGAACTCCTCATTTCGGAGGATTTTGTACTTCCCTTGCTATTGATTGTGGCGCAAGCCTTCCAGCTTTATTATAGATCCAAGGGATATAATGATAAGGATAACACAGTTTATATACATCACATATTAGGGCCACTGTAGCACAGCCATCATAGTGCCTGAAGCAGAGGCATCAAGGTCCCTGAAGGATAGCCATCAAGGTCACTGAATAACAGCCATCAAGGTCCCTGAGGCACAGCCATCAATGCCCCTGAGGCACAGCCGTCAATTTCCCTGAAGCACAGCTATCAAGGTCCCTGAAGCACAGCTATCAAGGCCCCTGAAGCACAGCCATCAAGGTCCCTGAGGCACAGCCATCAAGGTCCTTGAAGGACAGCCATCAAGGTCCCTGAAGGACAGCCATCAAGGTCCCTAAAGCACAGCCATCAAGGTCCCTGAAGCATAGCCATCAAGGTCCCTGAAGCACAGCCATCAAGGTCCCTGGAACACAGCCATCAAGGTCTCTGAGGCACAGCCATCAAGGTCCCTGAAGAAATGCCCTTTACGTTTCTTTCTATTGTCAATCCTTCGTTTTGTATGCAAATGATATGAAGCGGTGAAATGTATGACATCCTTCTATCTATCTATCCATCTATCTGCATCTCTGACGCCCGTTCCCTTTGGGAACTTTTTCAGTGGAATGACCTCGGCAAAAGTCTTTCCATAACTGGTGAACTGAACTCTAGTGCTGCTTCTTAGCCTTAAGTGCCTTATTCTAAACAGGCCACTGGCAGAGGGCAACTCTAGCTCAGTGTTTGCAGAGGTTCCTACCTAATGTATACGTCTACCTAATGTGTCTACCTAATGCTCCTGTCTACATTTGTAGTTGTTCTTTGTGTAAGACATTGTCAATTGTTGGATAATCTCTTGGTGGGAAACGGTCGCATGTCTTCGAGCCACAGCTGATGCTCATGTATCACTGTCACCCTACAACATCTCATCACTAAGAGAACTGAAGCAATGGAGAGGTAATCTCTCTGAAAATACCAAACCGTTTCCTTAGAATACGAGCAGCACCAGCACACACGACAGTGCAGCGTGTCCACATAAACAAAACCTTGCAGTCACGCGCCACACTGAACCTAGACCTCTGACTCTTTTCACAAAATACTTGCAGAAACCTCCGAATACCTGCTTTCTGACCTCAATCCACCATCTTACCAACCAAACCAAGGACCTCCTTAACCTTCCGTAGAATCTTACCTTCAGCTGAAGACAGACACGTAACTACGGTTACGTTTGGAGCTCGACCAAGACGAAGGCTTTCCTGTAGAGGTACAATACCTCCATCTTCGACACACACACACATCAAGACTCAAAACGATTGAAAACAATAAAGAATAAAGTCTTACCTTCACTTCCGATCGCTCGATATCCATTGAGAGGAAGTCGATGACTGAAACATTGAGGGCCTGCAAGATGGACCAGAAGGGTACAGCCTTGACCTTGATGCCGCTGGCGAAGTCCTCGTCTATGTGGCCCAAGACGCCTTGCTTGCCGGACGTCCTGTAGAACACCCGCCAGTTAACGTATAATGCAATGAAAGTTTACTCTCTCCTTCCCCCACGTTTGCACTGGTAGTGTAAATGATATTACGTGTCCACTCACTCACCCGTACACCTTACCTGTCGACAAAGAGGCAACAACTTATGTGTGGTCAACTGACGACCAGTGTCTCCCCCCTTTCGTCACCCCACCGCCGAGGATCCCTGTGCTTAAAGGCTTTGTATAACAATATGACACAACGGACGATGGCATCTGACAAATCCTCTTAAGGTTTTGCCGCCACACATTATTAGCCCCGCTTACCTGATATTGTGTGACATGGGGCGCTAGTGACAGTTCCTGTCATTTGTCATAATACATAGTTCTTCTGCACGTTGTGTGAATGGTTATATTAAATGTGGTGGATGAAGACCATGTATTATAGTAATATATATTATCCAAGTGTGACCAAATACTGTGAACACAGTGTAGCGTAACTGTCAATGTTGGAAGAATATACTGTGTGTGTATGCGTATCATAACATTGTATCATCACTGTCACGTAATCTTATCTTCGACTCATTCACGTTATAATAAGAAATCCTGACAGAATATTGGCGACTTGTGACACCAAGCGCCAAACGTTGCTGGGTGATTGTACAGATAATGAATAAAGTCATTCCAGCAATTATTCTTTTTCTAAACTCCATAATATCAGTTTAATGTCATCTACAGTCACATGCCTGCAAGCAAATAGAAAAAACCCTGAGTATCCATAAACTGTGCAAATCACTCGTCAAACCCAAGACAAAGAACACTGGCATCTTCCAGGCTGGCCTTGAGCCACACTCCGGAGACGCACGACTCACCGGAAGTTGATCCGTGTGGAGTAGTTGGTGTGGGAGAGGGCGGCGTTGATGGAGTGGGCCTTGCGGTGTTTGTGGAGGAGCTGGCGGTAGGTGGCCGGGTTGGCCTCGATGAGGAGGCCCGTCCAGTCCAGCTGTCTCTCCAGGAAGAGGGTGTTGCTCAGGTGCTCCCCGTCCACGGCGCCCACTTCCACGAAGAACCCTCCGCTCTGTGGTGTATTGGTGGTGATGTTAATACTACTACTACTACAGCCTCTTCCCGGGCGTTCTTCATGGCGCCTTAGGTACGTTACCATGACCTTGGTCCCAGGATACTGCTACATACCAACTATGGTGAACACCAGCATGTTCTTATTGCCATCTATAGTGTCTAAAGTGGATGTCGTGAATGAGGGAAGTTCATACTCTATAATCTTGTCTTTTTCCCCTCGTTCTGTGAACACTGTCGTTTGAAATAAAAAGTGGAAGCTATTGCCTCAGTGGAAGCTCTACCTCCGCAGTGGAAATCACTGCTTAACAGTCTCAGCGTCATACAGAGTACCCGCTTCGACAACTGGAGGACTCCGGAGGGGTATGGTATGAAGTCCCGGGATGCATATCATCACTCTCTCTCTCTCTCTCTCTGGCTCACCAACACTTCCAGGAACAGTTCCACACGCCACCGCTGCCCCACAGACCTCCTCAACCCTCTGCAACCCGTCCCTCCAGACAACAGTGGAAAATCATATAAAAAGGCCATCATGGGTTTAATATCTCCAGGTATCTCAATTTGAATGCCATGTGATTATCGTGCAATTCACAGATGGCGCTCATGGAGATAATTCATATTAGATGAGTACACGCGGCAGTCATACTTGATCACGAATAACAACTGGTTAATTACAGACGAACAAGAGAGAAGGGAAGTGGAAAAACTCATGCAGAATGCAAATATGGAAGCAACAGAAAGATCAAAAGGGCAACAGAAAGATCAAGAGAGCAACAGAATGATCAAGAGAGCAACAGAAAGGTCAAGGGAGCAACAGAAAAGTCAAGAGAGCAACAGAAAGGTCAAGAAAGCAACAGAAGGATCGAGAGCAACAGAAAGGTCAAGGGAGCAACAGAAAAGTCAAGAGAGCAACAAAAAGATCAAGAGAGACACCCCCACTAATTGGACGTTCTCTTCCAGGGTCCTCTCTCTCTCTCCTGTGTCGCTGCGGTGCTCACCATATTGCGGAGTATCCTGTCGTTGGCGTATTTGGTCTGGCCGTACTGGGAGAAGTGCTCCACCCGCGGCCGGCTCAGGTTGTAGGGCTGGGTGGATGGAGGCAGCAGGAGGCGACGACGGATGTACGCCACCAGGGCCGGGTCCTCCTGACCCGCCCCGGCGAAGGTCTCATCAGTCAGCTCGCGCGCAGAGTGGGCTGCTACCTCCTCCCCTGCGCCTCCTGTAGACATCACCGAAGCCAGGCCTGAAGTGAAACATGAGCGGCTGAAAAAAAATAAAGAAATGGAAATATAATTATGAGATTAGGAATAAATGGAAAAAATGTGGTTTTTTTAAAAAAAATGGGTCATGTTGCTCGCGCTATGAGAGACATGAGAAGGTAAAGGTTCTCCAAAGCTTACCGGTGAGGGGAAAGAAACAGACGTTACAAAGGCCCATCCTCGAGTTGCTAGCGGGCACACAGTAATATGTGTGACGCAAGGTATTACGCAATGTAGCTAATGACTTGGGCACAC
This sequence comes from Panulirus guttatus, assembly GCA_032361385.1. NCBI lineage: Eukaryota > Metazoa > Arthropoda > Malacostraca > Decapoda > Palinuridae > Panulirus > Panulirus guttatus. The sequence goes on from JAUUDW010053917.1 coordinate 23,426, forward strand.
ATGTAGCCAGTCCTACACAGCAGAAAGAACAGTAATATCAGCACAAGAGGGAAAGCAGGTCAAGTTCTGCGTTCAGTTTGAGAGAGCTGATAAGTCCGATTGCTTTGGACTCGATTCTGTTGATACAGAGTTAGACCCATCCAACACTAAGCTCTAAACCCTCTCGAAAGGACCCAATGGTCTGTTGTGTGAAATCCTTTGTATATAAACATCAGAGCAGTTCATCGTACAAGGATAAACCAATACTTTGTACATAAAAAGAGCAACTGTTCGAAGGAGAAGACTTTTCGGCATGTCAACATAACTCCCACTTTCTTAGAGGCGGACTTATCTAACAGTGTAATGTTGGGTTTGCAAAAGCATCTAGATATTACAATGATATTTACTGTGTTGGATGATGGAATTACAGGGCCATCGAAAGAGATAGGACACCGGGTGTTTGAGGTATTAATGTTAAATAGACAAGGGAACAAGGAGAGGGAGACCGAATTGGGGATGGAAGGATGGAGAGAAAGAAATCTTGAGTGCTAGGGGCCTGAACATGCAGGAGGGTGAAAGGCACGCAAGGGATTAAGTGAGTTGGACTGATGTGGTATACATGGGGCGATGTAATGTCAATGGATTGAACCAGGGAATATGAAGCTGCCGGTGAGGAACCACAGAAAGGCTGTTGGGGCCTGATTGTGGACAGGGAGCTGTGGTTTCGGTGTACTGAACACGACAGCTAGAGAATGGATGGGAGAATGCGGCCTTTTATGTGCTGTTCCTGGCGCTAATACGGGAAACTAGTTCCTTTTAACTAATACAGTTCAGAGGAGCACTTTCCAGGTACCTTCTAATAAGAGAAGCTACCGGCCTTGGAAGATCACTAATTCGTGCTGACTAACACAATAAAAGTTACTTTCGTGCTGAGCATAAGTCTGGTATGGCATTCATTCGTGCTGAGTGTCTACGATGGCAAGACTCGTTCTGACTCTTAGATGGCATTAGTGTCCGTTGACCGTATCAAATGGCATTCATACTTGTTACCTGCCTCAGATGGCGTCACTCTGCGCTCTCCCGCTGCTTCTTGTACCCGTACCTGTTCTGAGGACGTTGCTGATGGAGATGGGGCTGCTGCCCCAGCTCAAGATGAGGCAGGCGGTGGCCAACACCACAAACACAAGCCACAGGGGTATTCTCAGCCTTCTGGCAAAGGGGAGTTTCTCCATCCTGGGGAAAATAAAACAAATACAAGAGCAGGTGACAACACGCATTTAACAGGTCTATACACCGTCTTCAGAGAATTTGAAAATTGATTAAAAAAGGAAGGTTTTGTGGCTTGAGGAAACAACCTGTTCTCTCTGAGGTGGTGCACCGCTAGCATGAGATATTCCTCAGGAAATATCGGGTCGGGAGCATCCCTACTCTCATGAGCTGGT
>JAUUDW010053918.1:0-16601 GCA_032361385.1 Panulirus guttatus
GCAATTAATTACTTGCACTTTATGCATAGGGAGTTTTACACTCGTGGGGCCCTATCTCTTAAACATTTTCTACAATAGCACATTCTACTTCTGTCTTATGTAAAATATGAAAAGACTGCTAAATATTTTCTTATCATACTCTCGAAAGCTATTCTGATATCTATCAGAAGGCAGTCTGTGCAATTAATTACTTGCACTTTATGCATAGGGAGTTTTACACTCGTGGGGCCCTATCTCTTAAACATTTTCTACAATAGCACATTCTACTTCTGTCTTATGTAAAATATGAAAAGACTGCTAAATATTTTCTTATCATACTCTCGAAAGCTATTCTGATATCTATCAGAAGGCAGTCTGTGCAATTAATTACTTGCACTTTATGCATAGGGAGTTTTACACTCGTGGGGCCCTATCTCTTAAACATTTTCTACAATACTTCTTCTTAAATTTGTGTATGCTCTCTGCATTAACCAAGTCCTCAGACATTCTGTTCCATTCATCCACTACTCTTAGACTATAAAGTACTTCTTTACATCTTCCTCTACAAGTCTCTTGCTTAATTTCATGTTGTGTCCTCTGGTTGCTCTATCCCTATAGCTCTAGCAGAGCTGTTCACTGTCTACATCATCAATCTCTTTTAGAAACTTAAAGGTTGTGATATACTGTATATATTTTCCCTATAAAAATTCTTATTGAATATTACCCCTCACTCTTCTAAGGTGGGCAGCAAATTTAAAACCTTTAGCCATACCCTGTAACTTAGCTCTCTTAATTAAGTGTGTGTGTGATTATTAACTGTCATTACTAATTGTGTGTTACAGGCAGAGGGTATTCTGCTCATGTATTATATTCCAATCATCCATCACTCTTATATTATAAAGTACTTCTATATATCATTTTCAACAAGTTTCTTACTTAATTTCAGGTTATGTCCTATGGTTGCTCTACCCCTATATCTCTAGAAAAACTGTTTACTGTCCACATCATTAATTTGTTTTTAAAACTCAAAGGCTGTGATAAAGTCGTCCATCTCCCTTCTCTCTTCCAAGGTGGGTAAATTTAAAACCTTCAGCCTCTCCTTGTAATTTGGCTCTCTTAACTGAGTGTGTGTGTGATTATTAAATGTGGTCACTAATTGTGTGTTACAGGCAGAGAGTTTTACACTTGTGTTGCCCTGTCTCTTAACTTTATACATATGTACCATGTCTTTACTTGTATATATGTGTGCATATTTATCAACCAGTCCCATGGGGAGGATAAACATTTGGAATGGGTGTAGGTCAACTGCCATGCACAAGATTTAAACTCGTGCTGGTCCAACCCTGGGCCGGCTCATAGTGACTTATAATCAGTAACACTAACCACTACATTACAAAGACCTCTATATATATATATATATATGTGAGTGTGTGTGTGTGTGTGTGTGTGTGTGTGCTATTTTCTATATGCACAGCAGAAACAATTGTATTCAATAAAAGAATCTGGAAGAATTAACTGAAAAGAAGTGCTTACAAATCAATCTAAACAAAAGTAGATTCTGGTTCCATTTCTGAAATTTCCAGTATGATGCATGACGTATTACAAAACTGAAGATTAACAGACGACAAGGTTCATCCTCTTACAGTCAAATAATCTGATTCAATGTTTTTCCTTTTTTGCAACAAAGTAGTTTGTCTTGAATGCAAATTGATTATACAAACCATCCAAGAAAATCTTTAAAGAATATGCCTTGCAGAAATGATACTGTTTCATTTAAAAAAATGTAAATGTAACTCCCCAAGAAAGAGGGTGAGTTGTTACTATCTTCTGCTGATCCTTTAACTCATGCCTTGATACCCTTAACTGGCAAATCATTAGCCTGTGCCAAGCCAATTAAAAATGTTCATGTAGGCTTGGGGAGGAGACATACCAAAAACAAACCGGTTCAAACATCTAAGTTACATAAAAACCAAACACCCAGAGGGAACGGTGGGAAGGAGTACTTACATCAACCTCAGCCTAAATTCGTCCCAGGGAATTTACGGGGCACAAAAACAAAAAAGAAAAAGAAAACAGGATGAGATGTCAACAGAAGATTCTACAACAGACACTGGGATGTTGGGATACAAAACAACAGTAATTAGTTACTTACAATGCCTATACAATAATCAGTGCCTTGAGCCAACTTCAACCCTATAGTGAGTAACAGAGCATTAATAAGTCATGGTAGAATTCTAGCTCATTTAAGCATTACGTTGTGTTGCTTTTCCTCAATCAGTAACTTGAAAAACACCTGTTCTGAGGACTGATACTGTTTCTGGCATGGTGATACAGTATATTATGCTGGTTTATGTACCATGTACACAATAGGCTTCTGCGGTCACCATGGCCAGCTGATATATATGTGATATGATCTCTTATGTGTAACATGAATCCTGAAACTTGTTTTTGAAGTTTGAATACAATATAATATCCTTAACTCATTTAACAGTAACTGAGGAAACACATGTTATCCAGAGAGTTCATAAAAAAATACAACAGTATCTAGAAAACAATGATACACAGAAAATCACACATGTATGTGTTGTTTTTATAACTACAACACTTTGGTATGTTGATGAAATAAAATTGCAGGTAATACTTTTGAAAAGCTGGAAGCACATAATGCTACTTAAATTACAAAAAATAGCACTTACGGTGTGATAAATGCGAAACGTCATGCTGCAAATACATAAGCTGTCAATTAACAGCAACAATACCTGCTTAATGTACTGACCCACTCTATTCACTCTTCAAAACAAATATGAAAAATGTCTCTTTAAGTGCATTAAGATAGTTTCTTAACCAGGCTTCAGCAAAGCTTAAGGCAAATTGAAAACATATGGACAGCAATAACACTGCAAATTACAAAACTTAATCTAAAGTTGAAGCAGCAGGATAGATACACATTCAAAATCAGTCTCTTTCTATGCTGCATTAATGAGTCAAGCAAACAGTTAAATCAATTTCAAAAGATTCAAACAAGAAAATGTGAGGCAGCAATACTCAACCTGTAAGTAAATTTCACAGAAATCATTCCAGATAGGAGTACAAATAATCAAACTCCATGTGCAATGAAAAATACATCTCCTCAGATAGATATACAAGTAAATTCATAGATATATGTATAATATGTATATGTGAATCTGTAACCACATTTGCAAACATATGCACACACACATACATGATCATTTGATGCTAAGCAATTCTATGTTTTGTATTTGCTCAGTAATTTCCGGTGGCTTTACATCTGGTGGTCTATAGATAAATGCAATGACCAGATTCTGGTCTTCAACCCTGACAATGAGTGCTTCTGTTACATCATTTGAGGAGTTCTGCTGTTATATGAATAACTATTAGATATATACAATCAAACTCTTCCACATCATCATCTAGTCCTGTCACACCTGTACAGGTTATAATTTGAGATCTAAATCTCACTGTTCATATGGTCTTTAGCATGTGTTTCAGTGAAGGCAGCAAATACTATATTTGACTCACTCAGCAAGGGATTTTATTTATTCTATGTGATTTGAGTCCCTGTATGTTGGCAAACATAAAACATGTTACACAAAAAGCAAACCAAGAAGCCCTAAAGGAGAGCAACAAAGATGGTAACAAAATTAAAAGAGGTGAGATACAGGGAAAGGCTAGGGGTTTTACATTTGCTCAACCTGAAGGAGACAAGAATGAAGGTTAAACTGACCACAACTTTTTTAAGTTTTTTAAACAGGCTGATGACAAAGACAGTGAGCAGTTCTTCAAACGATGTAGGAATAGAGAACAACTAGAGGACATAACAGGAAATTCATTAAAGAAGATTTATAGAGTAAGAGAAGAGGAAGAATGGAATAAGATGACTGAGAACGTGGTTAACACATACAGGATACATAAATCTAATAAGCTGTATGGTAGTAGAACATTTTCAAGAAAAGAGGCCCTGCACATGTAAAATTCCCTCCCCAAACAGTACAAGTAGATAATTACATGATTCTTTTCTGTATTGTTATGGGGAATACTATGCTCTGAGGAATGAGAGAGAGCGATTTCAGTTCCTTTATCATTCTGCAAAGGCCAGCATTATTTCCTCCATCTGGTCTTCTTCTCTGAGTTCAAAAATTGGCTTGTAATGTAAATCTGTCTCACTCTCCAGGATATGTGGTGGTCCTATCAGCACTCACTCAGGCAGTGCTTAAATTTCAACTTTACATAATTTTGAAAGGTAAAATCTTTATCTTTCTCTACAGAGGCATTTACTTTTCTTAAGCCAGTCTAGACATTATCTTGGGGGACTAAATTTACATTTTTGCCAGTATAATTTGCCAGTCTTAACAATTATGCATATACCCTATGTATAATATTTACAGACTCTTTGCACCTCATGGATTTTCTATTTCCTAATGCATCTCATACAACTACGGTTGGGCCTGAGAGAGTTTTCTGGCATCCACTTTCTACTCCTTCCTCTCCTTCTGCATCTGAGTCAGAGTCTCTTGTCTCTTTCTGCACTCATCTCCGCTTAAAGATTTCTGACCTTCACTTTCTCCCTCTCCCTCTCCTTCCAAACTAGAATCAGTTCCTTTGTCTCTTTCTACACTTTTGTTTGTGCCTCATAATTCAAGGCCTCTTTTAATGTCAGTTTCCAAAAAACACTCCCCCTTTCCTTCCATACCTGAGTCAGTATCCATATAATTCCCTGATTCTCCCTCTATAGCTGTGTCAGGCTTTATAAAGCCCACCAAATCACTCCCCATTACAAACTAGTCACAGGGAGTGTGCTGAGGCCATAAATCTGCCCTCCTTTGAAGAGATAAGAGTGAGAGGTAACTTGACCACAGCCTTTATATTTTCAAAACAGACTGATGATGTAGACAGCAATTAGTTCTCTGAGAGATAAAAGGATAGAGTGACCATTAAAACATAACATGAAATTAAGCAGGATGCTTGTTGTGGAAGATATGAAGAAGAAATTTTCATGGATGCTTGGAAAAAATTTTTTTACTGAAAACATGGTAGATACAAGCATCATACAGAAATAAAAAAATTGTATGACAGTTGAGAATGTTTAAGCAATGGGGGCCAACAGGAGTAAAACATCCTCCTCATACAGTACAAATAGGTAATTAAATAACAACATAAATAAATGCAGAAGCACACATGCGTGAAATATGACTAATTCTTTTTGTGAAGATTACGAAAGTGAACCATATGAATTCACAGGTTGAGTATGCTTAACTCTGCCAACATGAGTTTTATCAACTCATAAGTACATGACTAACAAATATTTACCTTATAACGAATAACATCTTCCATGCGTGCTGTCTTGCCATCTGCCACGCATGACTGGAAAAAGGAGGGCGCAACCGACACACCCAAGGCCTCTGAAGTCATCCCTGTCTGTGCTCTATTTGCATTCATGGCTATCACTCTGTTAATCAACAGAAGTATCTCAACAATTATTTATAACCAAAAGTCACATCATTAAGTAATACAACTCTTAATATCAGTCTATGTTCATGAGAAAATCAAATTTCATCTTTAATACAATCTTAAAATTATGAATAATTATAAATATATATTCACAAACTACACAAAAAATCTAGGAGCGATTATAATATTCATGAAACATCATATCATAATAAGAAGCACAGTAATCCATATAGACTCTTCTCCAACATGTCACTGCAAAGTGCCAAGGAAGCAGGAAAGGGTAACTGTCATAGCTGCAAGAAAGGGTAATTGTCATACCTAACTATAAAAACAAATTGACCAGAGAGGGGCACTGAACCACAAACCAGTCTCCTTCACGAGTGTGATCTGTAAGGTTCTACAAAAGATAATCAGAGAGCACATGGACAACTTTCTAAAAGAGACACAACCTAAGTGAGAGACAACATGGTTTTAGGAAAAGGTCATATGTGACAAACCTCTTAGATTTTTACAGAAGGAATTCTGTCTTACACAAAAAGAAGGACTAGCTGGACTGTTTGTATCTGAACTAACAGAAAGCATTTGACACTGTACTGCATAGGAAACTCATGAAGAAGCTGGATCACTGGATGGGAATAAGGGGAAGACTTCTCCGATGGATTATTTTACCTTAGCAGGAGGGAACAAGGATGCAAGTTAGAGAAGCCTTCTTGAGATGGGTGGAGGTCTCCTGTGGAGTACCACTGAGTTCTGTTCTGAGACTGTTATTCTTCTTGATCTATGTGAATGACTTGTTAGAAAGTATGGATTCCTATCTAAATATGTTTGGAGTTGATGCAAAGTTCATGAGGGAAGTGAAAAGCTAAGAGGATTACATGAACTTGCAAGGGGACTTTGACAACCTCCAAAGCTGGTCTGATATATGGTTGATGAATTTCAAACCACATAAATGTGAAATAATGAGGATGGTCATAATGAAGGAAAGCCTTGATCTGATTATTATCTAGCAAGACATAAACTGCTGGAATCTGTGAGTGAGAGAGACTTTGGAGCTGACACTGTCCATAACCTCCTACCAGAGTCCCACCTTAGGAAAGCAGGTAAGGAGACCAATTGTCGGCAGCAAATACTAGAACTGCATTTATGTTCATGGATAAGGAAATGTTTGGCACAAAGAGCTAAAAGAGAAGGTCTGCAAAACAGCAACAAAGAAGGTACCAGAATCAAGACAGACAAGTTACAAGGATAGACTAGAGGCATTAAATTTGTCCACCTTGAAAGAGAGAAAAGCGAAGGGTGACCTGATCACACCCCTTTATTTTCTAAAACAGAATGATGATGCAAACTCTGAGCAGTTCTTTGAGAGATGTAAAGATAGAACAACCAGAGGACAAAACATGAAATTAAGCAAGAAACTTGTCAAAAATGATATAAAGAAATTATCTCGCATAAAGACAGAGTAAATCTAGACAGCATGCAGAAATTTAAAATGTTGCATTTTACAAAAGAATGTTCAAGAAACAGGGCCCATGAATGTAAAACTCACTCTGCATTCAGTATAAATATGTAATTACATAAAAATTTATCCACAACTGCCCATTTAAACAGATAGTGCAATTTCATCTAGCATGAGGTCTAATCATTACTCACTGTCTTCATATTCTAGAACTGCTAATACCTGAAAGTTAATAAACACTTCCTTTATCTTCCCACAAAAATTGTAAATGCTTTACCATATTTACTTTTACCTTCAGTACTGTTCCCATTTCCATGAAGTATATCAGGTGCATACAGGTACTCAATTCAAATAAACTTTCAGCCCATGTCCAGTACAGTGATACATGGACATAAAAGCTAATGTAAGTGCTCCTTGCTTTTTCATTTCACAAACCAAGTTAACATCCAATTAAGTTATCCTTTCCAACTCTCAAAATTCATGTTTACCAAGTAATTTCTGAACTGCATTTAACCTTACAATTTTAAGAGTGATCATATAATGTTATGTCTGCTACTTTCACTGTGATAGCATTTAAAAGTTTTATGGATGTTTCAGCACAACATGCTAAAAAGTGCAAGGTTAGGCTTGAGTGTCAACTGAGTTGACCCTGCGCATGTTTTATCATCTCTTTTACCTACACCAAAATACTGATGAATGTTTAAATTTTTCATACATTTGCCATTTCCTACATTAGGGAGGTAATGCCAGGACCAGAAAAAGAAAGGACCTCATTCACTCACCTCCACTGTCTAGTGGTCAATGAAACCAGAGCCCCCTATCCACAATAATGCCTCATAGCAGTGGTGAACATAACACATGTAAAAGAGAGAAAGGGCACTTACATCACAACAGACAAAATGGGAGAGATCAAGAGAGGTGATAACAGGAAAATAAGGTAGAAGGCTTTTGATTCTACTTTAGCCTAGAAAGGTGGCATAAGAGCCACCTAAGATGGTAGCATACTCCATACTTGGGCCAATGATGCTCCTGCAAATGTGGAAGCACTGCTGAAAGGGAAAATAATTTTGGCACCTTTATAGCATCCCCAGCATTTGGCAAGCAGATTTTGTAATATTCATCATCATGTGGAGTTCCCAGGATAAAGTATACACATTTATGTGATTACTAGGTTTTAAAATGGAGATTTTAAATTCACTATTAGGAAACAAATGAGGTGTTTGTATTATGGTGTTTTGAAAATTAATGGTAAGAAACAAGTGAGATTTCCAAAGAAATAATAAGAAAAACATGATGGACATGTTTTTACACTATAGAATTTAACCACGTTACTGCTTCCCTATTCCAGGGTATTGCACAGGTCTGAATAAGCGAAAATATAAAAGGTGAGGGAAAGTGAGCTGAAATACATACAGTGGTATCATCCACATAAAAGTGAATAAGATTAGAGGTTGAAGAAATGTTATTAATGGAGAAGACTATGGGTAGGTTTTAAGTTGGAACTGTGAAAACTGATTTCATTAATGGCTACAAAAAAAAGGAATGACTGAAAAGGAAACTATGCATCAGAGAACAAAACGAAGAATGGCCAAAGGAAGGAAGTTTAGAAAGCAAAGGCTTATGCCAAACCCATCAAATGCTTTGGATTGGTCAAGGATCATGATAAAAGATTCACCTAAATCCCTATGATAGGAGGACTAGAAGTGAGTCCCATGGAACAGAAAATCACCAGTAGAAACTGCAATACAAAAGCTTTACTGGTGATTTGAGAGATGGAAATGAGATTCTAAGTAATTAAGAAAATGAGAGTTAGTTAAGGAGTCTTAAAGGTTCTAGAGATAACTCAGGTGAGAGTGATTGGACAGTAACTAGAAAGGTGAGAAGAGCCTCCTTTCTAAGGGATGGGCTGTGCCAAGGTATGTTTCAATAAAAAGGGAGATGTCTATGCTTTTAGATATAAACAAAATGGAAAAGCGAGTATCAGTGCTACTTATATGTACACTCCGTTTCGACACAATGAAGTATGCCATCTATGAATCATATGCCTTTCACGTGTGTAACTGGGAGAGTACTTCAAAAAACCTAGCATAGTGAAAATACAGGAGATGGCATACGTTCAGCCACAAGACATTATAATTGTATGAAAGTTTTTTCTTTAAATGTATTTGATGGATGTACACACAATTTACAGATTTAACCCCTGTATGTCACAAAACTATCTTTACATACCTGAAAGTGCCAAAGAGCAGGACAAGTAGGTGCTGTGTGACAGCTGGCATGGATGTGATGAGGCGGTGGATGTGGTCGCGCTGCTGCTCTGTATCTGGTAGCTGAATGATGGAAAACAGCTCTTGCTCACCCTCACGCCCAAAGATGCCCTCTGGTAGCTTTCGAAGAAATTTCTTCAAGACTGATGCAATAGTGTATACTGAGAAGTTGTCTGTTGAAATTCCCCATATAAATTATTTTTCAGCAAGTTTAGGTCAAGATGTAAACAACAACTAATTTTCCATCAATCAAACTACTTCCCAATTTTAAAAGGGAAGAACAAACAGCAAAAAATCTCTGGATATATACAGTAGATTCATATAGTCCACTGAAATAACACTGCAAAAAGTTATAAACAAAAATTGTGATAAAAAGAAAATATGTATGAAAAGGGTGAATCAACTAGCAGTGGCAGAGAATTTTAATAATAAAAGCAAAGTTTATATCACAACCAAAGTTGATATTACAACCAACAAGGATGAAATGATAATGCTAAGCTGCAGGTGAAACAGATATTTTTTTGTTTTTAAAAACACAAAATATACATTCTAAGGATTCTTTTTGTCTGCATCAGTAGTTCCTAACCCTTTTTCTGTGAGGACCTACTTCATTCTTCCTAGGTTACTGATGCCCCACCCAAGAGTAAAAAAAAGCTTATTTTTGATCAAACATTAATAAAAACAAAAAGCTTGGGTAACTGAAAGGTACTTTGGGAACTGAATAGAGCAAGTAAAACAACTGAGACAAAATAAGATTTACAAAATAAGCACTAATGTGGGAGATCTGCCAACTATGGCACTAGAACAGATATATTTTGACAGAAAACTAGATGGCTTCATGACTCCAGGAAAAGTCCTAGATGACCCAAGCTTGGGAACCCCTGGTTTAAGTATTTCCCTAAATACATGAAGTATATTTCCAGTTTTACAGAATCTCTTCTGAACAATTATGTCAAGGCTCATTTCATTCCTAATATATCTTAACTGAAGACTAAAAATTCAAATTAAAGTTCAAAGAAAATCTTTTGGTAAAGTTGAACATACTTATGCATCGCACATGGTTAGCAGTCTTAAAAAAATAAAAGAAATCTGAGCTATAATATATTTAGGCAAATTATACATAATATTAATAACGAGACCGCAAATAGCTCTTTTCCTCAATATAAAATAAAAAAAAAATGAACATTTCATTATAGGCATGAAAAAAGTGAATCTTATCCCTAAAAATGAACCTGAGATAGCAAGTGCAACTAAAAACTCTACTGCTCATCCATATATACTATATAAGGAATAACTTTAGAAAGGTAACAAAAGTAAGAACAATAGAGAATGCTAAACCACACAACAGGGTAGCACAGAGATCCCTAAAACAGCGAGTCAACTACTATGCCTAATTAAGGGGATATCAAACTACTTAAAAGTATAGTTATCCTTTACTAAAGTGATTACCCTCCATAAGTTTATTATGAGCTGAGGCCTGCATACTTCTGTTAAGATACATAACACCCCATCTAATGAAAAGTAACATCTTCTATCTAGCAGTAACCTATCTATATCTCTGGTACTCATTCCCCTTGGGGACTCCCTTAAGGGGGTGGCCATGGCAAAAGAGTCTCCTTAAATAGCAAATTCAAGTGCTGCTTCTGAGCCTTTAGTTCCACTGACAAAGACCAACTCTAGCACAATGTTTTCAGAGGATCTTACCTAATGTTCCTACTCACCACTTTCTAATATGTCTACCTAACATTCCTGCCTAATGTTCCAACTACCTACTTCTACATAATGCTCCCAGCTAATGTACCTACTCGCTACTTCTACCTAATGTTCCTACCAACTACTTCTATCTATTGCTCTTGCCATTTTCCTAAGAGGTAAGACTAGCGCAGAGCGCTCGCCACAGGCAAATCTAGTCATGAAGAATAAGCTGTGTGAGTTAAGTGTTGTCAAGTGTTATGCATGACAAGGAGGGACTGTATGTTTGTGGACAGAATGCTAGCAGTCCACCACATGTGAATGAGGCAGAAAGAAAAAACAGCTACCTGGGTCAAAGGAGTACAGCTGGACAACCACTGAGGTGAAGTCACTAACCCTTCCAATACCCAGGCGAGTTGTACTAGTTGGATACCTTCCTGATCGATGGCTGCCTAGCAGCTACTACCTACTGCCTACAGGTAATCCCCACCCATAATAAGCATACACTCAATATACTGCACATGATAAATCAGCCAAACTGTTCACTTAGAAATATCAATACCAGGGTACAAAGAATGGACAATTTGTTGCATGAGCTAACATATACGTCAGTGAAATTTATATGTTGTTTAAGTAGTATAGTCTAAGACACTGCTGACTTATTTCCTGTACCTGAATGTGAAGAAAGAATGAATGCACCAACAACTGCATGATAAGCCTGACTGAATGATGAGATGCATGCAATGGATTTGCACTTTAGTCCATATACGTTTCATAAATTAACCCAAAGGCCAATTACAAAGACTATACACTTTAAATTGTTCACTGGATATTCAATAAGGATCAGTAACACCATAATTAGAAACACAAGGATTTCCATATTTAAGAAATGTACAAAGTACTACCATATTCAGGTGCCAAATATAAATTCTAGAGAGCAAATTCCATATATCAAAAGCAATGATCCGCAAAATTGTGGTTAACTGTTAACCATGCTTTACAGCACATAATTCAGCAATATTTAGACTCAGGATGAGAGATATCTACACTCATGGGACCCATCTCTTGAACTCTATTACCATACAACTTTTGAAATCTTTGTATGCTCTCTGCATTCCCAGTTTCATAACTTACCTAACTATACTCACCCACAAGTCTAATGCTATAGAAAAAAGTTCCTTTCACCTGTTTCCACTACTTCCTTGCTTTGACCTCTTGTTACACTTTCTTTTTATCTTTCAAAGAACTGTTTACTGTCAACATTGTCATTTTGTATTAAAATTTCGTAGTTTGTGATCAAGTTTCCCCTTAAATTTCTGTTTCCTTCCACCAAACCTTCCCAATATGATCTTAATGTTTCTTTATATGTGGTGATCAAATTTCAAATGCATGTCCTAATTTAGCCTAACATATAAAAGCTGTGAACAGCTTATGAGCATTTCCTTATCCATGAACTTAAATGCAATTTCATTATCAATCTGAAGATAATTTGCCTCCTTAACAATTTTCTTAATAAAGTGTTCTAGTATATGTTGGTTTCTATGTAAGCCCTAAGTCCCTATAACACAGATTCATGTAATTTGTTTCCTGCTAGATGAGTCATATCTAAGTCTTTTCACTGTGTCTCATCTTCCTTACACTTGCTTTTCCTTGGGTTACCTTTATCAGCCATGTATCAAACCAACTCCTGATTCTCCATAAGTCCTCTTATAAGTTGATGTAATCCTTACTTCTCACATGACTTTAGCATCATATGGAAATATATTCAAGTATAAATCCAGTCCTTCTGTTAAGTCATTCACCAAGACTAAGAATATCAACATCCTAAATATGAAGGCCTCTGGCATGCCACTGCTTAACCCAACTCACTAAGAACAGGCTCCTATACTGTGTGTTCTCTGTTCCCTTCTGTGCAGATAACACTGGACTGCATAAAAAAAATAATTTCATATATTGAACTAGTATCAATGATCCTAAATAATCCTCAGCTATTCTTTTATTAGACTAACTGAGAGAAGACCCTGTCCAACGAATCCGTTTTTCAAATATACCTTCACTGGGTATATCTGACTTTTAGTCCGATATATCTAATGATGGTCCAAAGTGGCCAGACTGGTAATACACTATGTAAATAGCACCTGTAAATGTATATGTACAGACCTGTATGTACAGAATAGAGCACAATACATTAGTTCTTGTACTAACTAGAACAACTGATAGTGGCAAACTAGTATCTAGTGAATGTGGGGCTATAAGTGATGGTGCAGGTGGCTAAGATGGTGGTGATCAGGTCTGAAGTGATGGTAGTATGTACCAGCTTACACTGTAGTATGTACTACATGTAAATTAACACTTATGTATTACACTTGTAAATGCACTACTGTAAATTCACTGTGAAAGCAAAAAGTGAGGTTTTCTAGAACAAAAGTGTCACAACTAACAGTAATGAAGAAGAATGATTTTCCAAATTATAGCAATACTGTACAGTATATATTTCTTAATAATCTATCACCAATACAGTGAAACAATTACTTTTGGATGAAAAATTATGGTGTAAAAACATTAGGTTCATTTATGATATAGTTGAGATATCTACTTTCTCTTCCTAAAATGTTTGTTTTGAAAATATCCATTTGTACATTAATATACACAAAGTTATAACAAAAGAAAATATTAGTACTGTATTTCTTATGTACAATGTACTCAACTTACCGGAGCAGTTGTTGGTGATCACAAGAGAGTGTCATTTTAATGGACTAATTTCAGTAAATCTGATAAAAGTCTGATCAGGATTTTACAGTTCAGTAAAGCTAATAAAGCTGATTTCTGATATATGCAGTGTCTAATAAAACTAGGTTTTCCTGTATGCAGTTTTCTGTATCATGAGTGGATCCTAAACAACCATGCAATGCTATATATGCTCATGATGTTAAAATTTCCCACTCTGAAATGTTCATCCATTACTTACTCTGTGGAAATGATGTGCTTTTCAAAAGCTGTTCATTAAGTAGAATTTCACTGAGCTAGAGTTTTCCCAAAAGCTTCCATTTCATAACTGGAGATATATCATAAGAGAAAAAATATAAGCCCCAAAACACAATAAAAACAAACTTTTGAAGGCAGCTAACCCCTTTTAAAACACCTATTTCCAAAAATTTTGTAACGTTCTATTACAATAAAAATACTAAACATTCTGCACAGTCATCAAAATAATGATAATGAGGTGTTTGGGCGGTACTTACAAGGAAGAAGTGCGAGTGATTGGGAGATGTACAAGAGAAAGCGCCAGAAGGTCAAGAGGAAGGTGCAGGGGCTGAAAAAGAGGGCAAATGAGAGCTGGGGTGAGCAAGTATCAGGAAACTTCAGGAAAAATAAGATGATGCCTTGGAAGAAGGTTAATAGTACAAGAAGAACATTACGACAAATGAGAAAATCAGTGAGGGGGAGTAAATGTGGATGTGGTTACAGGCAGGAGTAAATGTGGATGTGGTTACAGGCAGTGATGAGGTGAAGAGGAGATGGCGTAAGTACTCTGAAGGAGTATTTGATGTGTTTGACGATAGGGTGGCACATGTATGGTGTTTGGGTTGGGAAGCTATACAGTGAGTTACAGCAAGTGGTTTGGTGAAGAGAGAAGAGGTGGTAAAAGCCTTGCATGTATACATGCGAGGGGAACAATAGTGTGTGCTTGAATCACAGAGGCATAAGTTTGTTAAGTGTATCTGGTAAATCATATAGAAAAATGATGACTGAGAGGGTGGTGGCATGCACAAAGTATCATACTGGGGAAGAAGAATGTGGTTTCAAGAGTGGTGGTGCTTGCTCTAAGGAATATATGTAAAGAATAGAAATACAGTAATCCCTTGATTTAACTAACTAATAGGGGTGGGGATGTCCATTAATGCCGAAAGTCCGTTAAATCTAATGTAACCATTGTTTGATACTATATACAATAAAACAATATACAGTTCATACACTTTAACTCCTCAAACACTTGATGCCATTTAGAATTGTAAGGATTGCAGAATCATTCAATAAATAAAGTCGTAATTCTCTGTATACAACCTGACTGCATGATAGTTTGAGGCAGACTGAGACCGAAACAAAGCGAGTATACCCCCATAGTATCAAAACAAGTGCAATATGAAATGTGCATGGTGTGGCATTTTGAGATTTCTTTATTTTTCTAAATTTTTTCAGTCATTATTAATTAATGTATTATTATTTGCCCGGTCTGTTAAATCCAAAATCCACTATATCAGGGTCTGTTAAATCTTGGGATTACTGTACTTAGAAAAACAGAACAATTTGTATGTGTCATTTATGGATCTGCAGGAAGCATATGACAGAGATGAGGGTTAAAACATATAATTTGTGGAAGGTGTTAAGACTACATGACATGAGAGAAAAACTATTAGAAGCAGCGAGGAGTTTTCATCGAGAGAGTAAGGCATGTACGTGATTTGGCAGAGGGGAGGGTGACTGGTTTTAGGTGAATATGGTTCTGTGGCACTGGTGTGTGATATCAACATGGCTGTTTAATTTGTTTATGGATGGTGTGGTAAGGAAGGTAAATGCAAGGGTCTTGGAGTCAGAGAAGGGGGGCTGAGAAGTTTCACGTGCTGTTTGCTGATGACACATTCCTGATGGAAGATTTGAGTGACAAACTGCAAAAGATGGTGACTGAGTATGGGATAGTGTGTGAAAGGAGAACGCTGAAAACATATGTGTAAAAGGAGTTATCAAGTTTAACAGTGCACAGAGATAGGTTAGATGACATGTGAGACTGTTGGAGAATATCTGGAGGAAGTGGGATGTATTAGATTCCTGGGAGTCGACGTGGCAGTGAATGGAACCACAGAAGCAGAGGTGAGTCATATGACAGGTGAGGGGGTAATGTTCTGGAAGCATTGAGGAATGTGTGGAAAGAGAGGTCACTATCTGTGAGGGAGAATATAGATATGCTTGAAGGTATAGTGGTCTCAATGATGTATGGTTGTGAGGCATGTGCTATAGAGAAACATGTACGAGGGGGTAAATACAATATCTGTGCAAAGTCTGAGGAATGGGTGGAAAAAAACTTTCACTTTCTTTATTCTAGTACTTAGTGTGGCCACCACGTGACTTCAAAACAGCTTGCATGTGTTGTGGCATGGAGTCAGTAAGGTTTCTGCAGTAATCAAGGTCAATTCCATTCAACCAGATGTTACTGATGGTTTCAAGAAGGCGAGTAATTGAAGAGGTGTTCCTTTCATGAAGTTTATGCTTCATGTGAAACCACAGCTCCTTGATGAGATTCAAGTCTGGAGAATTCCTAGCCCATTGAAGGATGCTCACCTGCTTGTTTGAAAACCATTTTATGATCTTTGCCTTGTGACATGGTGCACTGTCTTGCATAAAGTTGCAGCCATGGATCTCATAAAAATTCATCATGTGGTCACCAAGAACTTCAATGTAGCAGTCTCCATTCATTGTGATGTTCTAAGGAAGCACATGAAATCACCCATGCCCTAACTCTCCACTGAAGCAACCCCAAATCATGACTGAGTCTAGGTATTTGACAGTCATTTGCACAAAATGGGAGTCAAGGGGATTCATGCATGAGGGACATCTCAACTTGCCACGCCTCACTGCACCACACTGGAAAGTCGACTCATCGCTCCATGAGACCCTTCGCCAGTCCTCAATAGTGAAATATTTGTAGTTCCTTGTAAAACTGAGATGAGTAGCATGCATCT
>JAUUDW010054027.1:0-16601 GCA_032361385.1 Panulirus guttatus
CCTTCCTCATGGAACCACTTCCCCACTTCCCACCCCCATGGGCCATACCCATGAGCAATCAATTTGTAGTACTCAGCAACTTGCAAGAAAAGAGCGAAGAAGACTATTCTGTGATTATAGGTGACTCACTGGTCAGAAATCTGGGTGAACACTTGGTGGAGAATTATAGAGTTATAAGAACATTCCATGTCTACCCCAGTGCCAAAATTTCCCACATTAGACAAAAGGTTAAGACACTAAAGTAACAACTAAAAAGTTGTGAATGTTGGGAGCATTGACATTTACCATAAGAATTCAAATTCAAAAGATATAGAAAAATACAAGCTGATTGGCACCCTGAAAGATAGAGTGGATAACATTGTTATAGTTGATGCTTCCCAAAGCTTAATGAGGGTAACTATGCCCTAAGTAGAGCACTAGGTTGAATGAGAAGCTGAAACGCTTGGGCATGGATGCTAACATTGACTTTTTAGATCCTTGGCTTGAATTCATAAAAGACAGTGAACTATACAACAGAGATAGCATTAACCTCAACAGTAAAGGGGCAGAATTCTTAGCTGTATGAATCAAAGATCATATTGCCTTACAACTACAAGGGAAAAATTTTTTGTTTAGACCAGGTAGAGGTTGGTGTGTTGACCACATCATACAGGCGGTTGAGGTCAGGTCGGATCATATTGCATGTCACATGAAGGAGGTCAGGTTGAATACCATCCCCATCCCACAAAACAGCGATGTCAGGGATGCAGGTTATGGTGGCTCGTCACACCTAGATCTAAAAATAGACAGCCACCAAATCATGCGACTAGTCTCCTACAGAATTCACCTGAAGAAATTGAATGGACTTTACATGAATATAAGATCCATCCGAAATAAGACAGCTGAATTGCATTGTTTGGTAAACAGTGAACACTTTGATATCATTGGTTTAACAGAAACATTTCTGAACACAAAAAACAATGGAATGACAGAGACAGTCAAGGAGGTGGAACTGCACTGTTTGTAAGATCTTACCTACACACCATTGAAATTCAGACAACAACATATGCTGCTGTCGAAAAAAAAAGGCCATCTATAGATATCCTAGTAAACCAGCAGATATTGACACTGTCATGTACAAGAGTTTACAAAGAGCAATGCAGTATGAAGACTCAATCATTCTTGGTGATTTTAATCTTCTAGAAATCAACTGGCAGACTATCACAGGTGTAGAAAGTGAATCTGCATTGTATGTTCTTGTACACAGACATTACTGAGATGCCCATGGGTTGATTTGTTGTGTTCTCAGGACCAGAATGTAGGCATTCTGTCTTACCTTACAGGCCTAGAGTAAGTGAGTAGTAATCCTAGAGATGTAGGTTTAGGTGGTCCAACAGTATGCTGTCCACCTACTTTTCTCGATAGCCCGAGTTCAACATTCGGGTGTGCAGTGCTAAAATTGTGTAGATAGATCATTAGAAAGCTGAGTATGCCAGTGTAATGACAAATAAGAACATTATCAGCCACTGGGAAGCTTGTTTGTATGTCACTCTTCATCAGTTGGCTCCATTAAGTTGCAGCTTTCCTCTGTGATGTACTATGTTTAATTTTTTAAAACTTTATTGTTGTAGGTTGAAGGGCAGAAAGTCTGTCCTAAGGAATTGGCCATCCCTGCCCTTTACCAGCTTGTGGGGTTGAGACTGGTGACTCCAGTTTAGTATAACTATTCCCCACAAAAGACATGCCTGAATGCACTTGATCCACCCCAGGAAAATAAGAACAAGTTAATGATACTAGAACAGATTGGTGTACCATATTTGTTTATAGTTTCTACATGAACATCACATTGCAGAACCATGCACTTGAGATATTGGATATTTTGTTCCCAAATTATTTCCTTTTGTACTTGATGTGAATGTATCCATTATGTTTTGTATGATCATTCCTCATGAGTGTGACTAGCAGTTTCCATTAAGGACAATGCCACTGTAAGGAGCAGCCTGATATATTAAGATCTGGCATTGTTTTTATCATGTTGCATAGGGTGGTAATATAAGATGAGTCCATGGCAATGTAGAGTTCTGACAATGATGTTTTTATATGATACCTTATTTTGTATAAAAAAATGTATTACGCTAATAGATGTTTGTAAAAACATCATCAGATCTGAACTGTAATCTGATTTTAGATATTGTAATCAAGCCAAAGTAGTCCAAATAAATTTGTACAGGAGGTATGTACAGAAGTCCCTTTTCAACCGTAACGGTTACGTTCCTGGAAAACCCCAATGTTGGAAAAACTGCAGTTGGAGAGGTAGCCTTATGAGAAATAGGAGGTTATGAGAAGTGACCCTTGAGAAACATACTTTAATCCTGTTATGAGTTCTTCAGAATTAAAATGTCAGTATTTCATACCTAAGAAACAACTTTTAAATTTTCAAAATTATAAACAAATGATGTAGAGAAGAAGTAAGATATAATACTATATAGAATGCTGGTAGAACATAACTGCAGGTACTCTGTGCTTGGCCCCTGAATTCCAACACATAAGCTGTGCCACACATAAGGCTGCTTAATTTATCTTCATGGTTCACACTGTTAACACACTAACACTGAAATGCATTCTAACAGATGCCACATTATCGCTATTTGCATGGAGATCAAATAAATATACATTTAACTCTAAAGACTCACTTCCCTTGCCCTCCTTAGGCTAGCACAACTTACATCACTAGCTTTATAATTGAAGGCCATATCTGAGGGCACAAAGTACAGAAATCCCCCAAATAAAATGCATTCATTTAACATTACTTTGTTATTAAGTTATAAGTATATTTAGGTACACTTTTCACAAAACACCCCAAGTGTTACTGTGCAGTTAAGATGCATGATGCTTTCCAGCCAGTTTCTCTTTAGTTCAGACAGTGATTTAGTCGTGATGAGACCCACTCACTCACTACCCTGCATGCTTATTTAACCCCATAGTTTTATGATCACAAGAATAAAACGGTGAGATAGTAATAAGGTAATGCCTGTGGCTTAGAAAGAGAAAATCTATTGTACCTGAGTGTACGTTGGATGTGACTGAATACTATGAATGTTATAAAAGAGGGGTGCATGCCAGCATTTGAAATTAGACAAAATATACCAGAATAACACAGTGTATACCATTCAAAGCTGTGTTCATATGATACAGTAGAACAAGTCTGGATATAAAATTAGAAAAGATTTTTAGTCAGTCAAAGAAAAAAACTCAATCATTTTGCCCTAGTGCTCTCACAACCTCAATCTCCCTATATGACAAAATATGCCTTA
This sequence comes from Panulirus guttatus, assembly GCA_032361385.1. Lineage (NCBI taxonomy): Eukaryota > Metazoa > Arthropoda > Malacostraca > Decapoda > Palinuridae > Panulirus > Panulirus guttatus. Next base: position 3,294 of record JAUUDW010054027.1, read on the forward strand.
AATATCAAAACAGCAAAATGAAAATATATTGGAATGAAAAGAAAACATTATATATGAATAATAAAACAAGCAAGAAATGCATTATACAGTCTAAAACTAAGATTAACTCAGGGAGCAAATGGCAAGATGATTATCTTACCATTTGCTTTGACTACAAGTATTTTATTTCTTCTGAAGTTGAAGAATATCACTTTTTCTTGATTGTTTTATTATCTTACATGCTTTTTGTTCCATAATAAAGATAATGTTTTTCAGTTTATTTTACCATTTCTGTATTTCAGTGTTTCGAGGACCGATCTGGTGTGAAGAATAAAACTTTTTTCTATTTTACTATTTCAATACATAAGATGTAATTCAGTTTGGAAGACCAATCTGTTAAGAGCAATAGAGCAAATTAATTTTCTTCTTTGATTAGCTATGATTCTTTTCTTATATCAAATATTGCTCTACTAGCTTAGATGAGCATACCTTGGGCAAATTGGATGCTATACTATTTTACTCGTGCATATCTAGGTTTATTTTAAGTGCGAAGTCCACCCTTCTTTCACCATATTCATGAGATTTTTTTATCATTTATTGTATTTCATTGCCATTTCCCGTGCTAGCAAGGTAGCGCCAGGAAACAGATGAAGAAAGACCCATCCACTCACATACACATATATACACATATACATACATACACTTACATATATATATATATATATACAGTATATACATATATATACATATACATACACATACATACACATAAACATACATGTATATATTCATGCTTACTCGCCTTTATCCATTCCCAGCGCCATCCCGCCCCACAGGAAACAACATTGTCACCCCCTGCATCAGCAAGGCAGCACCAGGAAACATACGAAGAAAGGCCACATCCACAAGTTTTTCTTACTTTTTCCTTTGGGAAGTTGAGAACTATATCACTCGTTTTTTGGTCATTTGATTATTCTTATACGACATCCTTTTGTTTCGTAATATATGTTTTTATGGCTATTTCACTGCTTCAGTATTTAAGAAATTTTAGTATTCAGGCGACCAATCTGTTGAGAGCTGCAGGGCAGTTACATATCATTTCTTATCTCATATCAAAGATTGGTCTACCTACTCATATGAAAATAGATTTGGCATTTCTCATGGCATGCAACACATAATTCTGGTATATCTAACATACTTCTGGATTCTGTCTATCATTAGTGGTGGAAACCCACTTACTTTTTAATAATTCAAAATACTCTCCTTAGGTAGTAGTTGTCAGTAGGAATATTATGTACAGCCTCTGCAAACACTGCGATATATTTGTCCTCTACCAGTGGCCTGTTAAGGGTGAGGCAGTAAAGGCTAAAAAGCAGCACTGGAGTTTCCGAGTTATGGATACTTTGTTACTGTGGCCACCCCTTTGAGGCAGTTCCATAAGAACAGGCATCACAGATATAGATATGTACTATTTATCTATTTATCCTGTAGGATACAAACAAGTGTTGGGAGTTTTTTTGTAGCATGTACATGTGTTTATAAGGTAGATGATAGTCTGGTCATAAAAACAAATAATGGTAAATCTGCCTGACCACCTACTAATTCCTTATTTAAGATGATTTTCACTTAACAGAGAAGTTTCTTAAAAGACATCTACAGCATTGATTGAAGAATCTATAAGACAAAGTTATCAAAAGTTTGTGATTTATAGAGAAAAGTTAAGGAATTCTTTAACTGGCAAGAGTTACAGGAAATCAGAATAATGCAGTTAGAGTACAGGCGATGATGTTTAGATGCAATGGTTATCTCACATGTTCATCACTGTGCGCATCTTCACACCACTAATGTGTAGTATCCTGCTAGGCTTGGCTAGAGGTAGACCCCATTCACTGCAATACTCGCCTGACAGGCAGGAATAATACCACAGACAACCAAACAATTAGCTATGTGGTATCCATTATCTGTAAAGGACTTAATAACCCTCTGTTACCTAAATGTCTTGCAAAATTATTGAAAATCAGGTATATACATATATAACTACATCCCTGATGCCCGTTCCAACTGGAACTCTCTCAAAGGGGTGGCCACGGCAACAGAGTCTCCATAACTAGTGAACTCCAGTGTCGCTTCTCAGCCTTTAGAGGGCAATTCTAATGCAGTGTTTGCTGAGGTTCCTACCCAATGTTCCTACTGACTACGTTCTCAACTGATATATGGACACTGGAGAAATGACAAGGTAGTGAGAAAGTAAAGTAATCCTGATTAACTAATGCATGCTAGTACCTTGTGGGACATACACATGAGGCTGATCATCTTTCAAAATTTATAATTCACCTTTTTGTTCTGTCTGTTTTTACTCATCTCCAAAATGTCTGCTAATAAATTTGTAAACATCTGTACATCTGTTCATGACTGGCATGGTGTGTCATATGAAAGACTGTCTTAGCAAAAATAAAGATATAAAAAGAATCACTGAAATAAGCACCTTAAAGAAATCAATCAAAATTAGCATTTAAGCAAAATGGACTGCTAAATACAAAGTTCAAGCCATACAACAGAAATTTTTTAACCAAATAACAAAGGAGAAAAACAAACACACAAGCACACACATCACCAGGCAAAGGTTCACTCACGTAAAATACTGTTGGATACCGGGTCAGGACTGATTCAAGGAGTTCTAGGCCAAATGTTCTCAGCAACTCAGTCATCCCTGGCTTTTAATGTAGACAAAAAATGAAACAAAAGTTAACCTCAGTGGGTTTTATGATCTTTGAACAAAAATAAAACAATATCTGAAAAAAAAAAAAAAAAAAGGAAAAAATCCATAAAATTGGATGTAGACAAACAATGTCATAATGGGACTACCTGGTGTATGAATACTGGAGCACAAGAGTACTCTGCATTTTGTAATAAAAACCAAAAGAAAAAAAATTTAGAACCAAAAATAGCAAACTAAAATCAAACATAAGACTTTTCTCACAGTAGAGTCTATTCTTACTTTTTACTGCTTCACTTTCTTTCATTATATATCTGGATAAAAACCCTTTGTATTAAGTCACGTGGGGTTAGCGAGTATTAGCAAACTTTTGGGATTATAAGACGTTTTGAAAGATTAACAATATGCAAAAAAAAAAAAAAAAAAAAAATAGAAAACAAATAGGAACATTGGTGAAGAGGGCAAAAGGAGAAGTGGTAACAGGTTGAGATAAAGTAAGGAGATGGAATGAGTATTTTGAAGCACTGCAGAATGTGGTTGATGATGAGGTGGCAGAAGTAGGGTGTTTTGGTCAGGGTGGTGTGCAAAGTGAGAGAGTCATGGAGATTAGTTTGATGAAAAGGGAAGAAGTGGTGAATGCCATGGCAAGGCGACTGTTGAACTTAACAAGAAAGAGTGATTGTGTTGTTGATTGGTTTGGTAGTATTTTCAGTGTATGTATGGTTCATGTTGAGGTGCCTGAATACTGATGGAATGTCTAAAAGCTAGAGGGATAAATGTGATTGTTCAAACTACATAGGTATAAGTTTGTTGAGTGTACCTAGTAAGTTGCATGGGACGGTAGATACTGAGGGAGTGAGGGCATGTACAGAGCATCAGACTGGGAAGGAGCAGTGTGGCTTCATTAGTGGTAAAGGATGTGTGGCTCAGGTGTTTGCTTTAAAGAATGTGTGAGAAATACTTAGAAAAACATATGGATTTGTATATAGCATTTATGGACCTGGAGAAAGCACATGATAGGGATGATACAGATGCCTTGTGGAAGGTCTTAGAAACATATGCTGAGGGAGGAAAGCTGCTAGAATCAGTGAGAAGTTTTCATCAAAGGTGTTAGGCATGTGTAGGCACAGGAAGAGAGGAAAGTGAATGGTTCAAAGTGAAGGATGGTCTGTGGTAGGGGTATGTAATGTCACTATAGTTGTTTGGTTATGGATAGGGTGGTAAGGGAAATAAATGCGAGTCTTGATGAGAGGGGCAAGTACGCAGTTTGTAGGGGATGAGAGGGCCTAGGAAGTGAGTCAGTTGTAGTTTGCTGATGATACAGCACTGGTGCCAGATTCGAGTGTGAAACTGCTGAAGTTGGTGACTGAATTTGGAAGGGAGTGTGGAAGAAGGAAACTGAGAATAAATGTGAATAAAAGCAAGGTTATTAAGTTTAGCAGAGTTGAGAGACAGGTTAGTTCGGGTATGAGTTTGAATGGAGAAAAATTGAAGGAAGTGAAGTGTTTCAGATACCTGGGAGTGTATATGGTAGCGAATGGAACCATGGAAGCAAAAGTGAGTCACAGTGTGGATGAGGAGGAGCACTGAAGAATGTGTGGAAAGAGAGACAGTTATCTGGGAGGGTAAAAATGGATATGTTTGAAGGTATAGTAATCCCAACATTATAATGTGGATGCAAGGCATGGGCTATAAAAAAGACTGTGCGTAGGAGGGTGGATGTGTTGGAAATGAAATGTGATGTGATCGAGTAAGTAACGAAAGAATAAGAGAAAGGTGTGGTAATAAAAAGACTGTGGTTGACAGACCCGATGAGGGTGTGCTGAAATGGCTTGGACATATGGAGAGTATGTGAGAAGAGGATAACAAAAAGGATATATGTGTCAGAAGCAGAGGAAACAAGGAGAACAGGAAGACCAAAGTGGAGATAGGAGTAACTTGCAGAGGATTTTGTTTATACGGTACTGAGATGGCATGGCAAATGAATGCCTAATCACATTACTGTGATTAGTTGTGTATATGTTGGTGAAACACTTCTAAAAATCAAACCTATGAAAACCTTGGTGAAGCACGTCTAAAAATCAAACCTATGAAAACCTTACTAAGCTTCCCTTAGCAGTAGGTAAAATTCTTTTAAAAATCAAACAAACGTATCAAAACCTCACTAACTTCACAAAGGAATGTGTGAAACACTTCTAGATATCAAAAGCAACTATGAAAACCTCACCAAACTTCTGCATAAAGCCAAGATTTACTTTAATATCCGTGAACAGTCAAAACATTCAATGTCAATGTACTCGCTTTGTCCAACCTGCCACTAGGGACTAGGTGTAATGACCACAGTTAGTCCCTCATTTCTCATGCCACCTGATACGAATTTATTTTCTTTATCATTTAAATGTCTCATTATATATATAGTACAGCTCCTGTACTGTTAAAACAGTACTACAACAACAGCACAAAGCAGTTAACTAATGCACCAGAGAGTCCCTTAGTGCAAAGACTTAAAAACAAGGAGTCATTCTGCATCCCCTGCCCCTAACCCTATATTTCCCAACGGTTTCCTGTAATGCAGTTTATAACTTTGCTCATTGCATGGTTTCCAAAGAACATAACCTTATATTTCGTTAAAGCAAAATGAGCTTGTAAACATGTTTTATGATTTGTGATGACAAAATACATTTCTTTTTATGTACTGCATATCAAATACTTAAAAATAACCCTTACTCTTTCCAAACATTATAAATGTTTGTGTAGGAAAAAGGTAAATGTCATAGATAATAAAAGCAAAGCCAACATACAAAAATTAATCAGTAATGTACTAAACATTGTAAGCTGAGTTTTTTAACATCTAAAACTGGACCATTTTCATATCTCCACAGTTACAGCTATCTCAAATAATACCTAATTTACTCTTTCAGTCAATCATAATTCTGATAATGGTAAAAATAATTTTAATTTCTCTGTATCTTTTAGCCCAACCTAATTTAGCAAGGTAGCAACAAAAATGGACAACTTAGCATTTGAGAAAATATCCTTGCTTGGCTCCTATCCCTTCTTCTACAAGGTTATCATACAGAAGAAAGGATTTCCAGAACCTCACTCCCTTCCCTCTTAAAAGCCATCTATAACACTTCAGAGATATATGGATATTATTCTCTCTCCTTATCTCAAGGCATACATGATAATATATCTGTGATGAAAAAGAGACTATATCTGAAAAAAAAGACAAACAAATCTTACATACAAACATGAACAAAACATTAATAAAACTATGTTTTAGTAAAGTGTGAAAAAGAAAAGACTAAGGATCCAACCTGAATATCTGCTGGAGATGGAGCAGACTGAGCAAAAATACAATCATCCTGCATTACAGCAGCATGTGTGAGGTTGTAGTAAACTGGAATAGGGTAGCTCCTGTGAGGTAAAACTGGTCCAGGCACTTCAGCAACGTTAACTGCATTTATGCTGCTCCTGCAACCATAATAATTCAGTCTTACACCAGTAACAAAATAACAGTAGTTTATGTAACTTCACAACAAAAATACCGATGTAACGAGCAAAAACATTTAATAAATAAGCATAATAATCAGTTTCACTCACGAAGGAAAGCTTTGTGGTACAGTGACATTCTCCTATTGGTACCCTTTTATGCTTATATCCACTCATTAGTAGGCTGGAACACTGAATGACTATGGGGATTGTTCACACCCTCATGACCTTTATGATATCCACTCAATAGTAACAATATAAACCAACCATAGCAACATCACCATACTGTAATTCCCACTTCAACCTTACACTAATTACTCAGTCCACCATTCCTTCAATCAGGTGCACTACTAAACAGATTCTATGACTTTTTTATTAAAGCAACAAATTTCATAAATGAATGCTTTATTTAATAACTCTACCTTAACAGAGACTGTAAATAATGTAATGAGTGAGTCAACCAAGTTAAATAGAGAAGGATATATGAAAAGTAATATCACAAGCTGCTCATTGATTGTATTGGTGGGATGATATACAAGATTGAAGAGGATTGATGTATAATGCAGTTATACATCATACAATCCATATAATAATGTTTAATTTGGTATTTGGAGACAGCAGTGTTTTATATCTTCTCATACCTGTCATTTTTCTGCAAACTCATCATACGCACTCTGTTCTTAGATATTGGTGCATTTAACATGATCTCTCTGCTGAAAGGCTTTAAATACCATGTTCTGCTGATCAAACTGAACCCCCAATTAATTTTACAGGGAATCAAAGCAAGACATGTTAACAAGTGATAAGAAGAGGGCTTGCCACTATCCAGTGAGGTACCATGTAACTACAAAAGGTGTCAGCCATTCAAAACTTTAAGAAATCCAAAATTGAACCAACAAGTTCATGTAGAGTAAATCAGCGGAAGAAAAGGGGACATAGCAGTACAAAAAATGTGGTCCAACTGAATACATAAACACATTAACAATTTTTAGCATTTACTCCTTTAATGCTAATTTGAAGACTGACTCTATAATGCAAGAACAGTTATGATTGATGCTCTATATTGCAAAACTATCTCATCTCTGTCTATACTGAACTCTTACACTTTTAATTAAAAATATAACAAAAGAATGTATCTCAACTTAGAATCTGCAATATAGGACACTATTCATGAAATTATTCGTGGTAAAGAGCCCTCATAGACCAAGACAGGGAAGTAATTCAACAACAGGAAGTATTTACTTTCATGGAACTGGGTCACTGTACCTCACTGGTAGTCAAGATAATCCTGACTGGGATTCAGTCAACCATGTCTTTGTTATTCACAAGAATCTTGCAGAGGAGCATGACAAGCCAGTAATACAAGAGAAGGATGAAAATAATCTCCAAGAAATAACTGAAAACACTATCAAGTTCAGAGTGTTACTCAAGTGAGGAATTTATCAATTTATTACTTTCACTCCATTTCAAAGTACATGGGATGGATCAAGTGCATGCAGCCATGGAACTTATGTGAATATTACTTCTGCAAGATTGAGGGTCCTCAAATTCAACCCTTTGTGCTAGCAAAGGGCAGGTATGCTACATTTCAAGCAATAAAACTAAAATCCTGAAACACCATCAATGTTCAGCACAAAAGCAGCAGGCTTTGACTGAAATTCTTAGCCTTATTTTCCTTGTGAAGAAAAAAAATCTGTGAATATGATAATCAGAAAGTGTCTTGCATACAATTACCTGGAAGTGTCTTGCATATATTTTCTAGGATGTGGATTGAAATGGCCCAAGGAATAAAACTAGGATGTGGACAGCAATGGCCCAAGGAAATATTTATGTTCAAACAAATAAAATCTCATAAAACTACTACTGTCCAAACAGTATTAATGTGATGACTGGAATCATTTTGGTCATGCTTTATATCTATATTAAAACTGTGTTACTATGCTAGCTTTAATACATCTTTCTTACATATAATATCCTCCTACAATCATTTTGTACCACTTTTCTTCAAACTCTACTTACAATATTTTCAGCAATTCTTTTTTTGTGCTTCTTTTGCTACCTTTCCATCAAAGCTTGGCAGCAGTAAGGACTTCTGTCTCTGACAACAGCCTCGTGAAGAAAGCATTATTTTCAAACAGTTTAAGTCCAGTCTAAGGTTGGTCAATAATTTGGGTAACTACTAAGGCTAGGGTATATATACAAATTAATGAGATGGCCTTGATCAGGGCATTCAGTTGTCCAGTCATCTCAGCTAAAATGATGCCGATAATGTGATCAAGAGATAACCTTGACAATAACTGTTAAGTCACCAAAGGAAGATGAGACACAGTTATGGGAGTAGAATGACCAAAAGTGTTGTTAAGTGCTTAGGGCTGGTATATTGGTGTGCTGAATAAATTCTTTCTTATTATCAAATGTGACCTCTAGTCTAATGTCTTATGGAGAATGGACATACTGTCTTGACCACCCATGTGGCTTTGGCCTCGTGCCTCCTACTTCTCTTATTCTTTTGTCTTTCTTTCCTTCACTGGTCACTTATACATTAAAAGTGAGTACAAAAGTAAACTGTACAGAACTAGCAATCTAAACTGATGAATTCAAGTTAATATTTTGGACTTTCCACCATCCTGTGCACAATATAGTGCAGTGGCTTTCAAAGTCTCTCTGTTCATAGTTACCTGATCACTGCATCATTTGTTATTACAGTGCAGTACAATATTTCAATTTGACACTAAAACACTGATTGGATCTTAAACATGCAGTACACTTGTATCTCGTTTTGACCAATAAATACACAGCCTCGCCAACAACATCAGTAAATAAGCATCAAATACTGTACTGTACATTCCTGAAGCAAGGATTTCTTGTTTGTTTTGTTAAGTAGGTTTTTTCCCATCTCATGAGGATGAGGCTATTCATTCTCACTAAACCACACTGGTAATGATATGCTGCACTCCAATGTTGTATCAATAAGTTACAAGAAAAGTTCACAAAATTACATGGACACATATGAGTGATCTACACACAATGAAATGCCTAGTGTGACTGGGCTGATGAAAGTGCCAAATCAGATAGCATTTTGGGCACTATTTCGTGAGTTGTCTGCATTTGTCACCATCCCTAAGGTTTGGATCTGTGTCATGCGTTTGGCTGCTGTTTCTTACAGTTTCAACGTGGAGCCCAGCCACTCGTGGGTAAGCTGTTATTATACCTCCTTCTTCCCGTGAACAGTGAAGCTATGGAATTCTATTCCTTCTTTGTCTTTCCATCTTCATACAAACTTTCTTCCTTTAAAGGTCAGGTCTACAAACACCTGTAGAACAATGATTAATTTCAAGTTTTGTCTTCTTTTACTTTTCTATTTCACAGGAGATGGACTTAGGGCATGTTTTGCCCATGCCATCTCACTCGCTACAAAAAAAATCCATCACATTCTTTCTAATCAGAAACATTTCAATTATGCTCTCATCTGTCTTCCCCATGTATGTATCATGTGTACTTATGAATATATGTTGAAATTATGTATATGCATTAATGATAACCACATACAGATATTCTTTCTCCAGTTATCAACACCTGAGACCCCACATCTACCTGCACTCTTCTTGTCAGTCCCTGGCCCATCCATCTAATTCACTGATACACACAGTTTCCACCATGGATCAACATCCTCAACTGCTCTTCCCACTTCTCTCTTAATGATATCTTTTCTCTCCTCCTCTCTATCATTTAGCAAACTTTTTTCTAAGCAATTCTTCTCCACCTACCACATGCTGACCAATAAATCAGTTTAACCTTACCTGGCAAATTTTTTGCCTGAAACTACACCATACTGAGGGCCAAGTAAAGAATTAGCTCTGGAGTTGGAGTTAGCAAGTTGACGAACCAAACTCTTGATCTCGGAGATAGTGTGCTGATTTGACTTTATGTCAGATTCTAGTCTTTGTAAACGTGACTCCAATGAAAGTATATCCTGATGAAGAGAAGAAAATGGCATCCTCATATAATTTCTTATGTAAATAAATTTTATTCTCAGCACAATACGTACATTTTCTAAGAAAAATGACAGTCAGCCAACAGACACATATCAGCTCTATTTACTAACTTTACCTCTTATCTGTAAGACAAAAAATAAGTGCCATTTTTTCTTTATACTTCACAAAACATTTGCCATCCTAAAACAATTTCTATAGTTTTCAAGTAAGTCAACACATAAGTAAAGTAATATCCTTTAACAAGAAGAGCTTCATGTATTATGGCTAATCCAATGTTATAAAAACGTCTAACTATCTATATCCCTAAAACCTGTTCCCTCCAGGAACTCCCTCAAGGGGGTGGCCACAGCAAAAGTCTCCATAACTGGTGAACTCTGGTGTTGCTTCTTACCTTCTAGTGCCTCACCCTTAACAGACCAATAACAGAAGGCAAACATAGCACAGTGTTTCCAGAGGCCCCAACTAAAGCTCCTACTAACTACTTCTATCTAATGTCTATCTAAGGTTCCTATCTACTACTTCTACCTAATGCTCCTGCTTAATGTTCCTACCTACTATTTCTACCTATTATCCCTACCATTTTCTCAAAAGACAAGGGCAGCACACAGTGCTCACCACAGGAAAATCTATAATTATGAAGAATGAGTTGTGTGAGTGAAGTATGTTTGCGGAGAGAATACCAGCAGTCCTTGTGTGAGTGAGGCAGAGAGAAAAGAGAGCTACCTGGGTCAGAGGAGTGTAACTGTACAACCACTGAATTGCTGGCTCACAACATAACTGTCACTAACTCTCCTGATACCCTGGTGGGAAGTGCTGGTAATATACTTCCCTGGTCGGTGGCTGCCAACCAGCTACTATTACTGAAAATGTTGAAACACAAAAGAGAGGAAGGGCACACCAGCCCATATCATGACACCTGAGAGATATCATATTCTTTGTTTCTCCATATGATCACTAACTCACTTCACAATATCTTTAACAACACTAATGTAGGTTACTGAATATCATGGCCTGATCTTCCTTTAAGGAATTTCAACAAATTTCCCCATCCATCATCTCACAACTTACTTACAAATCACATCTAAAATATACAGAAATCACAGCAGAAAAATGTCAAAATGTGATATATATAATAAAATACCAAATAAATAAACACCAAATATAGAAATTTGCCAAATATAAGAGCCACACACATTCATATCTCAGAGGATTTCCTAAGCACTAAAAGAGTTACGACAAACCTTTTCTTCTCTTGGTGGATGAGTCTCCGGAGGAAGGCTGAGTACTTGATAAAGCAGCACAAGAGTTGCCAGGCTCACAGCACCCCCAAAGATCATTGATGACATACGTAATCGCATTCTGAAATTTGTCACCTTTAACATTTTTATAAATTCTGCAATGTCTCAGGAATACATCAGATTTCATGAAAAAAGATTTCTAATAACAGTTGATAGATCATTTTCAATAATGAAGTATAGATCATTTTCAATAATGAAGTATTTTAAAGGGATATCAGAATATACTATGATTCAAATACACAAATATATTGCCACAGGAAAAATACAACAAAAAAATTCAGGGTAGAAACTAAACTGTTTACTGCTTAAGCTTTTACTGTATCATACTTGGATGATCCTCAGTAAGAAACAGCTGAATTACATCCGCTCTATAGTTCTGTGATCAGAGAGGATGAAAGGTTCAGTTGGGGAAGTAAATGAAATGCTTTTAAGAAAAACAGAAAATCAATGGAAGAAGTTTGGAATGACTTGAAAATATCATACTTTTCCACAAAAATCTGGGGAATGTATTGTAAGTGTTGGTGAGCATCACTATTAGTACAAAGCTGACCAGAGCAGAAACACCAAAGACTGGCCTCATTCTTGCCAGAATAAAAATATCAGGATTATGATTGCTGACATGATGAGCTTTGAAAAATCATAACTTACCTTTTTAACTATTGTCAATGAGATCTTTAATCATTCAAGTACATTCAAGGAGAGTCAACTTCCTAATTTTTGTCTGAATTATAGCATTAAGGTATACTAAATACATCAACAAGAAATTCTACAACCACCTCATTCTCGTGCATCACAATGTAATTTCGACCCATCAACCAACAGTTTCAAAGCATGGAAGAGAATTTAAACTTGTTCCTAATGATTTCTATCACAGATGCAGACTTATTACAGCCTCATACAAAAATCACTTACTTGTTTATCTTATTATATTTTTCTAACTAAAGAGAAATCTGTTTTTACTTCTTGTACTAAATGCCACGAGTTAACCTCATCACTAAGGTGCTCCCATGTTCCTGAATATGGAGAAAATTCATAACTGTAAAGAAAATTGAAAATTCAAAAAATTAGTAAACATAATATTCACATGTAATTTTTCTTTTCTAAAGCAAAATAGTAATTAAAAAAATAAGTACGTACATATGATAAAGTGGGGTAAATCATGCCCTAAAAATACAGCTGTACAATACATGGCAACCAACTACCTTATTCAACCCCATTATGTAGTCTGCAGGAGGTAATTTCCACTGATTATCAAAACAAACAGATGTACCCTGTTATAAATCTGATATGCATTCCTGATAACAAATATAAATGAAACTAAGCAAATTCATCCTTTCTACTAATCCAATGATAAATATTGCTGTTATATTCTTGGGGGCATTTCCAATCAAAACTTTCACACTAACTTTTTTTCTTACATTGTACACAACTGCTTCTCAGGCCTTTGTAGGGCAGCATCAGGAAAAGACAAAGAAAAGCCTTACTTTAGTATATCCAATCTCAAGCTGTCATACACAATGCACTAAAAACAGATTCTATCATCCACTGCCGAGCACCATAGGCTATTCCATGGGTTTACCTTGACCACTTCACATGCTCTGATTCAGCCCACAATAGGACATCCCCACTCCTACATATATCACCTCAATTTAATTCATTCTATCCCATGCATGTCTCTCATCCTTTTGAATGTTCAGGCCCTGATCCTCAAAAGTCTCTTTCACTCTATCCTTCCCTTTTCTTTTTGGTCTCCCTTCTCCTTCCCTCCCTCCACGTCTCTCATGTAGATCCATTAATCAGTCTTCCTTCACTCATCCTTATCATTTGT
>JAUUDW010054357.1:0-16590 GCA_032361385.1 Panulirus guttatus
GTTCATAAATCAGATAGTGTTTCATTGTTCACTAGTGTTAAATGTATTTGGTTGTAACAGTGCGTAGAGCTGGTAACTTGTTCATCGATATGTTGGCTAGAAACTTTTGAAAAATTTTGGTGTTTCGGATTTTTTTTCAGTGGGATTTTATTCACAAGCCACTCGAGTAAAATAATCCAGTCTTTGACTCTCGATTATATAAGGTATGGAGTGTGAGGACGAATTTAACGAACACTGTCTACTGTCAACTCATTCGAGCATCTCCCACAGTGCATTCTGTCCTGCACACACAAATTATGCACACATTACCTGTAAAATGGTAGCAATAACTTAGGTCGTAGTCAGGTGTTCGATTGTATAACTTACATAATTACAATACCCAGTTTGCACAATTGAGAGAGAATACACCCTTCACCGACACAAATTACGGGTATTTATCGATGGTTAACTGAGAAATGAATCGTTTTACATAAAGAGAAATACCAATTTTATGTGTGCCATTAGCTCCGTAATTAGCATTCACAACTAGGATGATAGAATAGTTTTGTAAAAGTGGTAAATGGGTAACGTTCCTCTTTTGTGGCTGATGTTAATGTTCACTTTTACATGTAAACAATAGAGTTAAGGACGATGTCGTGAATAGGTTAACGTGTCTTTGGTAATGAAGTAAGTTTTACAATTACGTCGAGCTGGGTGATTCAAACATACTGATTATAATGTTTATACAGATGGATTTTATTTTCAAATAAGAACGTTACATTGCCGGGTAATGAAGCATAGAGTAACATCTTAAACCCGTGAGCAAGACTACTTGGTACGACCCTTGGGTGTGAAAGGTTTAAGGCTAGGCTATCATAACCCAAGGGTGGTACCATCGTGACCCAGGAATTAAGGCACACAGCGGAAATGTCTCTAAATTTTGTCAGCATTGAAACAGAGAGAGTAAGTGATTGATTTTATGTCGAGCAGTGACAGTCAGTCCATTCTGTCTCTGCAGGTACTTAACATGTTCATAAAGTTGGCAGGTGATAAATAGGAGCTTTATCATATCTGTTAGTTATTTACAAATTATATCACTCTTGGTTGGGCTGAAACATTTCTCAAAGAACTTAAGCAAAATTAGGTTATGCAACTTGGCTGATGAATCAGCTGTTGGTGGTGGTGATGACTTGTTTGTTTTGTTTTTGTTGGTGGTTGTGGAATGATAACTATGTTGTTGCTGTAGCTGGTGAGATGATTAGTGTTTTTTTAGTTTCTCACTTTTTTTTTTTTCAAAATATTTTTCGGAAACTGATCCGTCGGTCAAGTGATGTAATTGAGGAGATCAGCTTCCTGCAGGAGGTCGGAGGTCGGTGACCTTCTCCGGGTGACGGTATCGTAGAGGCTCTGTTCATAGAGGTCATTGAGCCTAAGGACCTCCCTAACTAGTTCCCCGGAGGGTGCCAGGATCCTGGCCCCCATTGGGTTGTATCGACTGGTGTAGGAGGAGAAAGAAGGGAGATGTAGTTTATTAATGGAATACATTATATTGTATATATAGTAAATGCACAGGGCAAAGTGTATGGATGGTTAAGAGTTTGCAAGTCACGAAAAAGTGAGTAGAAAACAAAATTATTTATTTTCTTTTCATATCTGCCCCATAGCTTTGCCCCACTGCCCCGCTCTATCCCTTTACCCTGCCCCAACCCCTCATCTCATTCTCATTGCCCCGTCCCTACCACAGGACTTACCAGAAGAGCTGGGAGAGCGGGCAGCCCACCACGTAGAGCAGCCGGCCCCTGATCCTTAGCCTCATTACGCCCCGGAACACCTCGCGTGTGTCCCAGTAGTAGGTCCTGGCGCTCTGTGGGGGAGAGTACCGCCATGGCGGTGGTGTACCGTCATAAGGGGTTCTCTGATATCATTAGTGAGGTTTTATACTATCATCAGTCAAGCTCCTTCACTCTCTCTTCCTCTCCTTGTCCCGCTCACCATCAGGAAGATCCTGAAGCCAAAGAACTCGTCATTCCTGGTGCCCGCCCTGACGAAGACGACGAAGGGCCCCGGGTGACCCTCCGGCAGGAAGTTCCTCTCCCTCGGGTCCGGAGTCACCACCTGTGCCGCCTGGATCTCCGCCGCCAGGTTCCTTGTGTAGTTCTCAAGGATAACGCTGAGGGTGAGGACCAGTAGGTTAGCCTAACTTTAGGTAGAGGGTAGGTGCTCTCTGTCTCAATCTTTTCTTGTGTCTGTTACTGTCTCTCTCTATCTCCAGAATGTAATTATTTAGGTAGATGACTTACTGCTGACAGTCACACGGCAACACGTAATTGGACCTGTTACTGGAAGAACTAAGGCAGCTTAGAATCTACAGCAACATTCCTTTTTCTCTGAATCTTTCCCTACTTATTTCACCGTTATCTTTGCCCAGACCCCTGACCAACCCATACCTTTATCCTTGCCCTGACCTGACCTGACCCTTAACCTATCCCGTTATCCTACCCAGTGAGGTTCTGGAGCCTTGTGTGCGGGTCGCGGGAGGTCATGATCCGGTTGTAGTAGAGGTGCTGCTCGAAGCCGTCCACGTGCGCCCCAGCGGTGCCGGCGTGGAAGGTGCGCGACACCTCCGGCGATGCAATGTCACGTCTTCGCTGGGCCCACGCCCGCATCAGCCACCAGTCCCAGTCCCCGGGCTGTAGGGGAGAGAATTCGGGCGTGGGTTTAAGACGTGGACCCCTGCTGTTCACCCGCGCACTCGCTATCTCTCTCTCAAAAGGGTCGTAACTCACTCCGTAAGGGATCCAGTTGACGATGACCTGCCTGGCGTAGCTCCGGCGTACCATCCACCCGTACATCGGGAAGGACTCCGACCGCAGCACCTTGCCGGGGTCTGCGGCGGTGTCCGGGAGGCTGTTGCTGTTGAAGGCATTGACGCAGAAGATGGTCTGGTCGTTGTTCAGCAGCCACGCCGCCTGGTGGAAGAACCTGGCGACACAGAAGGGTGGTCACTGGCCAGCTGGTTTACTGAGGAACGTTGCTGTCCTAGATGATAACATGTGATTTTAAGGATCACTTTAGGTCATGCAGTTTTAAGGATTTACTTTAGGCCTTGTTGTTTCGAGATTACTTTAAGTCATACAGTTTTAAGGATTACTTTGTCATTCAGTTTTAAGGATCACTGTGATATATGTTTATGCACAAGCACATGTTTCTGACCTGAGGAAGTCTGGAGAGAGGAGGAGGTCGTCCTCGAGCACTATGACCTTGTCAGCCCGAGGGAAGTGCCTGAAGACGCTGTAGAGGGCGAAGCGGATGTTGGCATTGGTCCGGGCGTTATGGGTTCCCTCGGGCCTGTGGACCACAGCGTCCACGCCCATCACCTTCGCCAGGGCCAGTGTCTCCTGATGGGGGCCGTCAGCAGCCACGAGGACCTCCGTCTGGCCAGCGCCCGGGATTGTGAACAGGTTCCTCACGAGCCTAGGGAATACGGTGGTATTAGGTGGTCGGGTCTGACCCCCCCGCCCAGCTAGGATGCAAATTTGTTCGCGTTGGAGGAGGTCGGGGAAGGGAGAGGCGAGGCTGGGAACTATGTGCCATGATCTGTAGTAACTTAAGTGTCGAGATTATATCACACGCATAAATTAGTAGTTATAGGATTCGCCTGAACATGCAGGAAGGGTGGAAGGTGTGCATGGGGTAAAGTGAATTGGAACGACGTGGTTTACAGGGGGTCTTCTTGCCGTAAAGTGGACTGAACCAGGGCATGTGAAGCGGCCGGGGTAAACCATGGAAAGGTCTGTCGGGCCTTGTCGTGGATAGGGAGTTGTGGTTTCGGTGCATTACACGTGACAGCTAGAGACTTGAGTGTGAGCGGACACGGCCTTTCTTCGTCTGCTCCTGGCTCTACCTCGCTAACGCCGGAAACTGGGATCAAGTATGAAGGAGGAGGACTTATTGTAACTAGCATCTTCTACGTCGTACAGGGCAGATGTTTATACGAGTCCTTTAAGCCTGAACGTCGGCATATTGCCTGTGTTATTGTAGGGTAAGGGAGGCCAAAGCTCCCCTCTACTGTTAGTGGTGCAACAAACTGGCAAGTCTGGAGACTGTGCCGTCAAGTCTGGAGACTTGTGCCGTCCGAAGTCTGGCGACTTAAGCAGGTACTGACAGAGTTGTCCATGTTGTAGCAGGTTAGTGGCGAGGGTTGCTTGTTAACTTATTGTGACGGGAGAGAAGAGAGAGAGAGAGAGAGAGAGAGGGCTGATGTAGGCACTCACCTGTAGAGGTGACGAGGCTTGTTGGCCGTCACCACCACCACGGGGATGTCTTCCTCCGTCACAAATCGCTCCTGTAAAAGGAGTCGCCCGTCACATGGGTACCAGACCCTCGCCCTCCAGCACTCCCAAGCACCAGGTGCGTATAAACAGACGTCAGTGCCACAGCAGTTCAGATCATGCTTGTCGACGCCTTAACATCACGCTTCTCGATGCCACACACGCCACTACCACATACATCGACACCACACCCATCTACACAGCATCGATCGACGACCATCAGCATCACACCCCTTCACCACCACGCCCACAAACGCCACACCCACCACCACCACGCCTGACAGGGGCCACACCCACGTACAGCACACTGAGCTGTCCAACTAAAGTGTCCAAGCCTGAAAACGTTTTCAGTATATGATGGAAATCTGTGTGTCTAATCTTAAGCCAAATTTATTCAAGATTAATCCATCACGTTTTTACATCTGAGTGAGAAATATGTCAGAGGCACCTGGTATATCCCAATATATTCAAGAGATTAATCTGACATATTGTTGATCTGTTAAAGCTACACCGGCGATATTTTTTTTTTGTCAGCTTTTGACATTACTCTTCTATTTCTGTTTCAAATGGAGAAGGCACAGCAAATATAGACGTGACCTGATAGTTGTGAAAATAGATATGTAGATAGATATACATAACGCATTTCAAAGAAAACTCAGAAAAAGGGGCCCACAGCATATACGTTCAATGAGAAAAAAGATAACCCGCCTGTTTAACAGAGGACAACGAGATGCTCGACGAAGAAGAAATACTGTATCAACCTTGAGGGGGAAGATTTCTGTGCCTTGATAAAGGCTAATACTTCTAGATAAACGAAGAAAACCTCTTGCACAGGTTCATCGAGGAGGAGAGCCCAGCTGTTTAATGTTCAACGAAAAAGAGCCCACCGGCTCAACGAAGGAAAAGAACCAAGCCACTCACGATATGATAAAAGCTGTTCTACCTTTATAAAATCAGCGAGGAGGAAGGGGTGTTGCTTGTTGATGGACACCGAGGCGACCCACCTGCAGGTACCTCACGGCCGGTGTGAAGGGACTCCGGCAGGAGCACAGGTCTCCGTAGCCCTCGTACCTCCTGCAGAAGGCTGCCTGCAGCCTCAACCCCGGCTCATGGAACCAGTCGCACGCTGCTCCTGAAGAGTTCGAAAAAAAAAAAAGGATTATTTTTTCCCCCTTCGACTTTTGTTTCAGTTCTCTTTCGCCATGTTTAAATGCCTGGCACCCGCCAGCAGATCAAAAGTTCACGGTCCTTTCATCGTCCTAGCTCCCTACGCCTCTTTTATAGTCTCGTGCATGATTTTTGCTGCTTTTTGTTTCACTGTCTCCAAGTCTTTGTGACGAAGAAAAAAGGTTACGAACGATGGCTTCTCTGATAACATATGTTCTCTTGATATGTTAACTGATGCTTTTTTTTTTATACATCGTTTGTACGTCATTGTACTTTACATCACTTGCTTTCCGTACTTTGTACATCATGTTTATTTACCGTCTGGTGTGTGCGTGTGTAGTGAGGCCACCAGGTGCAGGGCGTTGGCAGGGTATTGCTGCCACTGCACCGTCGCGGCAGACTCGGCCACGACGCCCCTGCCACGGATGGCCACCCCTGCCCATGGCTCCCCTGAGGCCAGACGCCGGGGCCACCTGAACCCCAGCGAGACCAGGCTTGCCTCCCCAGCCTGGCCCAGGAACATGACCCACTCCGGCTGGGGGAGAAAAGTAGGAATTAATGGTTTATTTTTTTTTCTAGCTCCCTTTTTTTTTTTCAGTATTAGGAAGACGTCCTCACCACGGCAGCAAGGACGAGCAGTACCCCTGGCTGGATGGCCGAGAGCGCCGCTGCGAGATCGAGGTGCTCAGCCGGCTGGTACGTCAGGAACCTCTGTCGCATCCTCACCCGCCCCGTCGCCTGCGGATCCAGCGCCACCAGGTGGACCCCTGAATGCGGCCAGCGGTGCCCCATCTCCGGCACGCCCCCACCACCCACCTCGTACACCTGCAAGGTGCGTTGGTTGCCGGTAGGTGACGGTAGATTCTCATGGGAGTATCAGATGGAAAAGTGATAGAAGTGGAGAGGTGGAAGACACGACCCTTGAAATGGCTAGGTGGAAGATGCGACCCTTGGTTACAAAGGTGCGACCCTTGGGTGTGATGGGCTGGCCTTTGACGTAAACCTCAAGGGTAAGCCAAAGGCTGCATCATCCTACCTAAGAGTATGTCGATGCGTAAGGGGTCAGTAAAGAAGGGTTTCGAGATCAAATACTCATCCTGTTGACGAACAAAATAGAAACAGTAGATATAACAGAGAGGACCCACATACCACGTTGCCATTGACGAATATGGTGACATTGGCGATGCTGATCTGTACAGTGACCTCCAGGTGACTGACTCCGCCACCTGCATGATCTCTAGGTGACCCCAGGTGTTGACAGGTGAGCCCAGGAAGTTGATAGGTGAACCCAGGTGTTGGCAGGTAAGCCCAGGATGTTGATAAAAAGAACAGGTTACAGATATTGAAGTGCTGAAGATACTTAAAGAGTGAAAGCATCTCTAGCAAGTTCCTTCAGCTAACTTATTTATCGTAGTTTTATTATACTAAGTGGTCTAGGTAGGTAAATTGATACTTGGGTTTTTCTTTTAGATTTGTCTAAATTCCCCAAGTATAAAGTCCCTTCTGACCACACCTCATGGATATGAAAACCACTACAACACAAGGAAGGCAACACTACTATTATTGCATCTTGAATTTCCCAGTAATCTTGATAATTAGTGTATTCTGGTATTCCTTTTACATTCCACACTTCTCTTTCTCATTGTTTTCTTTTTCACTGTTCCTTCGCTTTCCTCTTTGCATTTTCTTCCCGTTAAAGTCATCTCACTCTCTTGTTCCCCTTCTGATATTCTATCCCATTCTCGTTCTTCTCTCTCCTATTCTCACTCTTCTCCCTCTTTCGTTATCATCCTCTACTGCTTCCCAGCCCTATTCTCTCTTTCCTCCCACTCCCTCACTTCCTGCCCTCTCCATAACCCTCCCTCCCTCTCTTCCATATATCCCTACTCCATTCCATGATATCACTCCTTTCACTCCCTCTTGGAGCTGGGGACTAGGGAGGAGGAGCTAAGAGCCAGGACCTCACCTCCCAGGGCTGCTGCTGTTTCTGCTGGGACTGTCATAGGTCTCAGCGAAGAGTCCACTCCTGCCCGCCAGAAGGAAAGGAAGGTTGTGTTAATCTACTTTATAGGGACTTCTAATATCCACATCCTCTAAAATGAAAATGTCTTAGCCAGGAAGAAAATGGCCCTGGAGAAAGTGATAGAAAAAAAGATAGTCTAATAAATGTATCATTTCGAAGGTTCATCGAAATCACAAAAAGCTGTGACTAGTAAGCATTAATTAACTCATGTTAGTCAACATATGTTTAGGTTCGTAAATACGTTCGCGATACTCTCTGCAGTGTTATCAGTTACCAACGCAATTATGTCTATGAGAGAGTTCAGTATTTACATCGTTAAGTCATAATATCGTTACTTATTGCCAATTTTTTTTTTCATATCTTGAAACTATATCCTGATACTGAGCAAATTGAATGTGAAAAATCTTTATGATCACGGTACACATTTCTACACTGGTCTATCTCTGTATTTACCAGGTTCCGTATGAACTTACTGGCCAAGTATTCCCATGCCTCCTGCCCTTCGGCGACGTCAGGAGAGGCTGCGGCGTGAGGCGACAGGAGAGGGTGTAAGACAACAACGAGGAGGACTGGTAAAGCGACGCGGACCCAACGGCCAACCCTGCGGGACGCCCGCCGGCCGCTGTTCCTCATGCTGCCGCTGACGAAGGTTAGAGTCCTGAGTTTTCCTTCATGGGTCATTATGGGAGGAGCTTCAGCTCTGCTAGATGAATCGCTTCACTGGATTCCGAATTCTTGAGATGTATTCAGTAGAATCTTTACCTTTCAGGTGCATTCTTTAAAAGCAATATTTGAATCTTTTAGAACAGTAGATTTTTAGTTTCCTTAAACAGTTTTAGTGTTTGAATAGCACTTTACTGTTATTTCGTAATATGGATAGCCATATCCTTATGTACGGTATTTTTGTAAAACTTTTCAAGGTTGAGTCGAAACACAGCACTGCGTCAGCCTTTACAGTAAGACACCCACTCACACAGCAACACGCCTGTGTGAGCCAGTCCAACACAACTCACCAGATCTGAACATTTACTTCAGTGTTTTCCTCATTCACATATTCCAGATTCCTCGAAACGTTATATATCTTACTTTTTTTCATCATTATGGACGAGTGTAAAAAACAAAAGATATACATAAATGTTCTACAAATTTCTTTCCATAGTTCCTCGAAGATTTAATCATAGGTATATCTGTTCAGAACCAGAATTAATGTCATTAATACGAAACCTAAGGAAAAAGAAAAATACGAATAGCTTAAAATACTTACAAAAGTAATTTAAACTTCATCTTCTAAAGAAAACTACATAACTAATACAATCACGACAACCAAATTACTACGAGAGAAATGAAACGAACGAGAGACAATGTGCGAGGAGATTGCACTATCCGGCAGCCGCCTGTCTCGCTTGGTCGCCTGGAGGCGACTTCTCAGATGAGGTGGCATGAACTAACCCTGGACCCCACCCACCTCACCGGCCTCGCTTAACGACAGTACCTGCCACTGTCCGTGGATTGCTGGACTGTGTACTCGCGCTGTCATTTTGGAACACCAGTGATGCAGCTGATCGGTTCGACTGTGTTTCGTGTATTACATGTTAGCCTTCGCTGTGGCTTCAGGAAGCATGATTTATAACGATGTGGATTATTTGTTGTACAGTGAGAGTGTAGAAGCGTGTTATTAGCATATTTGTGTATTGGTCTGAAGTGATTTATGTCTTTTTCTGACTTGCAGCATTTGTTGATCATTTTACGTCGTTATAACTTGCCGTTTGCTTATATCTGTTGATCCACTGAGCTGTTCCGTCACAGGAAATCCAAGCAACGGTACTTGTTTCGCTAATGCAAAGTGATGTACGTAGCCGGAGGTTATAGATGATAGCCCCTCTGTGCAACGGACTGGAATCAGCGGTTTAATAATTGTTTTTGGTGATATAACGCTAGACCTTATGTTATCCCTTATTTGTTAAGACGCGCGGAAGACATCGCTGGTGTTGTTAATTGGGTTGTTTATTTGGCCTTCGGGTTTGACATCTGCCAAGGTCATTTATTCATGCCGTCGGTTTCAGGTTAGGGGTTACTCCGCGAGTGAATAGTCGGTCGCCTCTGGCGAGGCTGTATCGTCAGGAGTTGACAGTGTCGTCAGAGAACTCCTCACTCCAAAAGGAGTCCATGCAGCGTGACCTTGGAGCTGCAGAAGCTCACGGAAAAGGGGTTTTGGATTAACTCCAGGACCCCTTTCAAGAAAGGTGCCCCGGGACAAGTAAAAATGAAATAGATTTCAGGTTTTTACCACCAATCGAAAAAAAATCTTTGATGCCCTTTTGACTGGTATGAATTGACTTCATTATGCCCGTCATTGGAAAAAGTGTATTTAGTAAATTTTTATTCTTGAGTAATACAGCAAAAAAATGGTATTCAAAA
This sequence comes from Panulirus guttatus, assembly GCA_032361385.1. Taxonomy (NCBI): domain Eukaryota; kingdom Metazoa; phylum Arthropoda; class Malacostraca; order Decapoda; family Palinuridae; genus Panulirus; species Panulirus guttatus. Next base: position 9,919 of record JAUUDW010054357.1, read on the forward strand.
GGTATTACATAATTTACTAATTTCTTCATTGTCTATTTCTCTTGGCAGAATGTATCAACTTCAACGCTTCTGGTGATAAATTCTTCCTCTTTTGAAATTCAATTGAGGCTCACCAGGTGTGAGCGCTGGCTCCATGTGAAGATCCGTTTGTGAAAGCAGTGAATGAAATCAATGCTTCGCATAATGAAAGCATTTCAGTGACGCCAGAAAATGACCTCACGTAAGGTCACGACAGTGAAATGTGCAGTGTCGGGATGTGCTGTAGCCATTGCTGGGAGAGAGTGACGCGTTACTTGTAACACTGCGTGACGGGCGTAACATGTGGGTGCTACAGATGGCGATGTTGGTGACTGCTCTTGTGACGGGGGTGAAGGGTGAGCTGTCAGTACGCTGGAGAAATATTGGGAGTAAGTATACCACATATTTTGCGTCACAGAATTTGAATCGCATTGAAGTATACCACCCATATTGCGTCACGTACTCATGTTGAAATATACTGAGCATACCACATATGTTGCGTCACATACAAATGTTGAAGTATACTGAGCATATCACACATGTTGCGTCACAGTACTTATGTTGGAATATGGTGAACATACCACATCAGTCGTGCCCATTTTGGGATATACTCACACACGCCCACCAGCACTCACCTCCTCTCAGTACTCTCCCTATTACTCTCCCTTTTCTCACACAGGGGATCGAGGGTTCCACCCTTACGACCTGAAGGCTCACATCCGTATACAAGGTGAGTGTCATTCAGTTACAAGTATACTTAGTCACGTATATGGATGTATACCCTGTACATTAGTACCTTTTGAAGTTTCAGTCGAGTACATTTCTGTGGCCTTGCCAGTCATTCGTGTACATTTTGTACTGTTTTATTTCTCGGCTTTGTGGATTTTGTGGTTGTAATGGTCTATCATGTACATTGCACACACACACATTATACGCTGCAGGTGCATGGGAGTAAACGCCAGTCAACCGCGAGGAGATATTTCCATGGAATTTGAACCAATCGCCTGAGTAAGAAGTATATATAACGAAGTTTCTGAGAATCACATTTGATTATTATGAAAGGTAACTCATTTATACGAGTGTTAATTAACCTCTTACTATTTATGTCATCGTTCACACACTCCCTGTTAATGATTATTCAAGACATTTTTATGTAAATGAAAGCAATTAGCAACATGGGGCCAGGCACAGAGTCGATCTATAAAGATTACATGTAATTGGATTACATAATTTTGGAATTGATTAAAAAAAAAAAACTCTGCAACCTGGAACATCAGAATCAGACTGGTAAAACTGTTTAACAAAGTATGTGATAATGAAATGTTATAGAACGTAAAGCAGTTGAAACGGATCACGTCATTCGTTCAGAAATTCTTCCATTTGCTAAGAGAGAGCAATGAAAAACGTAGTGTGTGTGTGTGTGTTGTGTATGGTCTCACTCTGTGATATACCCTTGTCAGGGGACAGGTTTCTAGTATTTAGAAAACCGTTATGGAATGGAGGTTTCGTATTTATCACCGGTAATTCATATATATCATTTAACCATCAGTTAAATGTACCAGTGATAAGAAAATTATTATTATCATTCACTTCAAAGACCTCTTACATATGCATGATATTCCAGAACCATTTACCGTTTCAGTTGATGTGTAAAGTGAATTAGAAATTACATTTATTTGGCAGAGGCGAGGACGAGGCACATTCTGTTGTCTGTGAGGCTGAACAGAACCAGCGTGGGGCTTTGGATTGACGACCAGCAGGTGTGTTTGTCTGTTCTGTCTGTCCGTCTGTCTGTTTCTGTTAAGGTAGACTGTCTGTTCATTACTCCTCTCCATCAGTATCTCTGTTTTCCTGTCTGTCTGCATATCTAAAAGTCTCTGTGTGTCTGTTTGTCTGTCCGGCTCTTTATTCTTCTCTCCATCTCAGTGATTTGTCTGTTTACATCACTGCCTGTTTGTCTGTGTGGTTATCAGTCTGTTTAGTCTCTTTTTGGTTTGCATGGCGTTGCCTGCCTGTCTAGTAATTTGCATGTTTATGCATCTGTAGTATTATTCAAGTACTATAACTAGAATGCGGATTACATTTGTTTATGTTACTGATAAAAGATTTTTGAATGAATAATTGTGATTATTTTTCAAAGATTTTTGAATTAATAATTGTGATTACTTGTCTCTGATTCCTCTATTGATTACTTGCTTACTTTGTTACTTCAAAGCGCTTGTTTCGTTATTTAGTTAATTAACTGTTTTAAGTGACTTTTTTTTTTATATTCTCAGGTGTACGAACGCGTGGGTAAAGGGGTCACGTCGGCACGGCACGGCGGCGAGCACTCGGGCGTGCACGTGCTGGTGGTGCACGAGGCCCGCGCCCGCCTCACGATGGCTAGACAGTTCCGCACGCACCAGCCGGCAGAACACGCGCGGCTCACGGCCTGCCTCTCCGCCGTGCAGCCGGGCAGGGTGGTCGTGCTGGTGGGCATGGTAGGTGGATGGATAGATAGACAAATAGATAGAAATAGAGGTAGATAGATAGATAGATAGATAGATAGATAGATAGAGAGAGAGAGAGAGAGAGGGAGTACTTTCTTACGAGTAAAGTACTGTCTCTCTCGTCTCTCTCTCTGACTGTGTGCGTATTGTTTCTTGTACGTGTGTGTGTTTGTGTGTGCGTGTGTGTGTGTGTGTGTGCGTGTGTGTGTGTGTGTGTGTGTGTGTGTGTGTAATCACCTGATACGTGTACGTTCACATGTACGAATGTGAGTATATCACTCTCATATGTGCCGATATGAGACATATTCTCGTACATCACCTACTCCTGATCCCTGAGATCCACCACCACCGCCGCCGCCGCCTGCCATCCCTCCCTCGCGGACCCATCACGTGTCTCCACAGCCCCATCACCATCCGTCACCTCCTCCTCCTCCTCCAGCAGTCCCCCATCACATCATTTCCCACGACCCATCGACACCGTCTCTCTCACGCCTCGGCCTCCACTCCCCGCTCCTTCTTGCAGCCGGAGTGGGTCATGTTCCTAGGGCGTGGCGCCGAAGAGGCCCTTGGGGCCCTCGGGACGACCTGGGCGGCTCAGATGGCACAGGGGGAGGCGTGGTCTTGGGTGGGCGTGATGGGCGGACCCACGATGGCTGAGGCAGGGACGACCAGGGAGCTGGGGCGCTACCCAGCATCCAGTCTTGCACTGGAGGTCTTCGTCCACAAGACCGAACCAGGTAGGGACCGTTCTAGCTGGTCTAGAGGACGTGTAAGGTTTTTGAAGAAGTGTTCTTGTTTGTTCTTGAATAACTGGAGCTGTTTTATTTTATCTGTTCTCTAAATTGCTTAAAGGTTCCTTGTTCTTTTAAGCAACACCTTGTTCTCTAAAGTGCTTACGGTTGTCTTAGTACCTTGTTTTACTCTGTTTTTGAATGCGTAGGTACCTAGTTCTCTCCCTTTACTGTGAGAGTATTCTTGCTCCTCTCCCTATAATAGGTATCACCCCAACTCTCCCTTTGATGTAAGAAGTACCGCACCTACTCTCCCTTTAAGGAATCGAAGCTGCTTTCCCTCCCCCTTCCATGACGTAAGAGAGATCGCATCTACTCTCCCTGTGATGCAAGACATACCTTCATGCCCTTCTCTCCCTCTCCCTCTCACCAGAGGTACGGTGCCCGTGGTACACCCTGCCGGGACTCCGCCGCCAAGCCAGCTTCTGCGAACGGTACGAAGGGTACAGTGACCTGTGCATCTGCCACCGTCCCTTCTTCCCAGAGACCCGCAAGTTACAGGTACAGTACTTTTGACTTTGATCCACAGATGCGCGAAAGCTACAGTATACATCTGCCTCTAGTCTAAACTTTTTGGGGCAGTTTGTAACGTAAACTAACGGTACATCGTCTTCTAAGACGACAAGGTTCTGTACCTTAAAAGAGAATCTCTTGTGCTATAGGCATCATCTGCTAATGCTTTCAGTGACACTTGTTTTGAACTACGCCTGACCGTTCCTCTACAGGTGTTTATAAACCAAACTACAGATGTTCTAAGTGTAAACGACCTATGTCTTTATCCTAAGGTGTAAGTGTATGATTTGTAAGTTAGAAACACTTATGCTGTGATCTAGAAGTCTTAGTATTCAGAGCCGCTAGGTCCTTTTCAAAACTGTAAATTCACTTTTTTTTCTCAGGTGATCAGATCTTGTTCTTTTGTTCTTCCCAACAGCCGTTCATCCCGACGCAGGAGAGCATCCCTGTCGTGGTGGTGACTGCCAACAAGCCCTACTATCTGTACAGGTGAGCCACAAGTGTGTACACAAGTTGTAGTACAGAATCGATCACAATTTGCTTAGAAATCTAAGTTGCCCTGTGACAGATCTACCGTTGGTTTCCGTGCCGAAGAAATCCACAAGGAGTATTTCCTGTAGTCGGGATTTTTAGAACTCATTCTGTAAAGAACTTCGAAACATACGATTCTTCAAAAATTTCTTCATCAACTTTCCGTTGTCGGTTTTGGCAGACTCCTTCGTCAGCTGTTTACCATGGCGGGAGCGTGGCAGACGGAGGTCCTGGTGACCGTGGACGGTCCCCATCAGGAGACGCTGGCCCTGGCAGAGGTGATGGGCGTGGGCGTGGTGATCCACAGGCCTGAGGGCGACGAGAAGAACCGCACAAACGCCAATGTCCGCTTCGCCCTCCACAGCGTCTTCGAGCACTTCCCTCGAGCCGACAAGGCGATAGTCCTGGAGGACGACCTCCTCCTCTCGCCTGACTTCCTCAGGTGAGGCGATAGACACCGTTAGATAGATAGGTAGATAGATAGATAATTAGGTACAAGAACAGACAAATGGATAGAGCTAATCCACCTAGAACCTGAAGTCACCCTCCCATCTCTTCCCCCAACCGCAGGTTCTTCCACCAGGTGTCTCCCCTGCTGGACCGCGACCCCAGCGTGTACTGCGTCAACGCCTACAGCAGCAACAGCTTCGGCGACACGGCCTCCGACCCGCGGGTGCTCCTGCGCGCCCGCACGTACCCGATGTACGGCTGGATGGTCACCCGTACCTACGCCAGCGAGGTCATTCGGAAGTGGGTGCCTCCATGGGTGAGTTTCTTGCACCACCAGCGACACCATTGCCCCCAGGATGCCAATATGGGGGCTTTTTGTTTACAGCCACAACCATTCGTATGGTAACGTAGTCTTTCGTATGGTACCATAAGTCTTTCGTGTGTTACCATTAAAACCTTTCCTAGAACAGTACATAAGTCTTTCGTGTGACACCACAGATTTTAGTATGATCCTAAAACCTTATGTAACACTGCAAAGACCCGTGTGTTACCACAGCCTTCCTCGATGCTCCGTAACTTTTCTTTGTTCTTGTATGGTACATTCATCCCACGGTTACGTGACCAGGATTCTTTTTAGCTATCGATTTCCTCTGTGGGTGTGAACTTGGCGACGGGGTAATGATCGACTCGCTTCAGTCCTCCCAATCGTCAAGTTCTGTACATTGAAGTTTTTGCAGTAACCTAAGATCGTAGATCGTTAGAAATGGCCATAGAGGATTACAGCTAAATGCAGAATGAGTATTGCAGGAGGGCGTTGATAATGCGGTCAGCTCACTTCCTGAAGAAGTGAATCGATAGGACATGGTATGAGAAGTACACCAGAATGGCATTAGGACTCAACACCTCACTTTTCCTTCAATAGGGAGACTGGGACTTGTGGCTGGCGTTTGAGGACCTCCGGAAGGGCCGAGACGTCGTGTTGCCCGAGGTGTCCAGGACTTTCCACATGGGGTCTTCTGGCGTCCACGTCAGCGGCTTCGAGCAAGAGGTCTTCTTCAACCGCATGGTGTACAATCTCCTCCCAGAAGTTACCCTCATGGACATCAACGAGTAAGTAGGTACTCTCTCTTGATAAGCAAGGGATTGGCTGTACTGTCTCTCTAAGGCAAAGGATAGGCTATATATCTTTTCTCGAAGGCAAGGGATTGGCTGTACTTTGTCTTGTAGACAGGGGAGTGGCTGTACTATCTATCGAAGAGTGGCTCTCATGTCTCTCGAAAGAAGGGAGTGGCTATACTGTCTCTCAAAGACAAAGGAGTGCTATATTGTCTCTCACAGACGGGTTAGTGCCCGTTCATTCTGCTGTACCCGGTGAAAAGAAGACCTTTACACCATACGTCGTGTAGGAGTATTTTTTGAACCACGTTATTCCTTGAGCCGTGCCAACAAGAGAACTTTTTGTTTATCATAATGAGTAATATTTGAGGTACAGTGTTATAGACTCTACTTACAACAGTGCCAGCGAGATACTCTTAGTACTTTTCAGTTATGAATGTTTAAGGTCTTTGATACAGACAATCTGGTTTTAGAGCCTTATTAGATTTCTGGACAGTAATATTTCAACTAGAGTAGCACGAGACATGCACAGTAGAATAAGCCACACTTTTTAATCGAATGTATTTCGGAGAGTTGGATCGTAACCAAAAAGTTTTTTTTCATGAGCATTATGATAAAAAGTCTGAGGCATATTATTCAACAGGGCGGATTATAACTTCATTCTTGGTAAGCCCCAGTTATATGAGATCATTGAAGTTCATAGTTTGGTAAAGTTATGTGCACTAAAACTGTATTTTTCGTACTAAGATTCCGATATAATACGA